>JAKTPU010000064.1:22909-80288 GCA_030556285.1 Lipomyces yamadae | reverse complement strand
ACCATGTCTAAAGTGTACGAATCTGTAACGATAGTCTATGAACACAAGTGTCATATGGAAACCCATAAGTTCCATATGACTGACGAAGTGAGAAACTATATCAAATCGCAAAAACGTCTTACCCCACGTCAAATATACCAAAATTTAGTACAAAGGGCAAACGAATCTGAATTTGAGAAGACAGACTTATACACTATCACAAGGCAACAAGTGTATAACTTCTGGCTTTCTATTACCAAATCCGAGTGGGAAAGAGACGGGGTTAACGATTTTAGATCTGCCCAGTTACTCGTGGCTGAGCGCGATGGTTTCGAGCTAATTGAGGAACTCCAAGAACGGGGAGTACCATTGGCCTTGATGACCCCATGTTTTACCAATCAGGATAAGTATGACCGTGCCAAAATGACAGAAGTCTTCGTGGACTCTACATTTGGTACAAACAGACACGGTTACGAGCTATACTGCGTGCTCACGGAGTATGACTTAGTATCTCTGCCGTTGTCCTATCTTCTACTGGACACGCGTGGTCTCAGTGAACAAGGCAAGAGGGGACTCAGACTCTCGCAGTGGTTCACAGTATTGCGAAACGCTGGCTTGCAGCCAAATTTTGTTCATACTGACAAAGACTTTGCAGGTTGCACCATAATTTCATAGTGATACTTGGAGATTCGAAACTGACTGTTCTTGGTAGAAGTCACCGCGGCCAGTATAGCCTTCCGACCTGGCAACAGTCGCTATAATCACCACCTCTGTCTATGGCATAGCTTGCGAGCCATCGATCAGTATCTAACTGGGAAAGTCCGAGGCAGAGGTGTTGATTTAGCGGGGATACTGTTAAGAGCTCCATGCGCACGGCAACTCTCCCCTCGTATCTACACTTTTTGACGGAAGAATATGAATGGATACTGTCAAAAGGCCAAACCAAGAAGTGCACTGCAGATCAGGCGCGAGTCACTCGTACCATGATTAAGCGACACCTTCCCAGGCATCCATTGTTGCCGAGGGTTGTCTGTGACAAGAGCAGCGCACCAGAGAGTCTTGTGCATCGAGTCCTATGAAGAAATCCATGCATCTTCGTGCAAAAAACTGCTGGATTACTGCAAGTCAATTGATCAGCCAAGACTGTTCCGGTACTTCTGGACGAACTGGTACCGACCAAATTGCGGTAACGTTGGATCTCGGTGGGAGATCGCCTCTCTCTGTGGCAGGCCGGGATCGTCTGCTTCGATACCGATTTCGCGTACCACCATGCGATTGGAAAGCCATTGGCGAATCCTTAAAAGGGACTACGCGTCGCACCTGATCAGGCCGAGGCTTGATGTACTGGCGTACATTATTTGTACAGGTCTGGTTCCTGCTCGCATCCACCTGTATCGTCAGGTTGAAGCCGGGCCCGCCATCCCCCCAAGCCCCTGTGACGCCTTCTCAATACGCGTTATGTCCCGAGAAGACACTGCAATTGCCACCAGAGTATGCCGACTTCAAGGATGTGTTTGCCGAGACGGCCGCACCAACAGATTTCTCACTACCCCCACACCGAGAGGGATTCGATCACGCGATTGAGCTCGTACCGGGGAAAGTTCCCCCCCAATCGACCACAATATCACCAATCGGCCCTCGAGCTCGAAGTTACCAAAAAACAACTCCAACAGTACCTCCAGAAGGGATCCATTCGCGTTAGCCAATCACCATCCGCTGCGCCCATCTTGTTCGCCGCCAAAAAGGATACCCGAGAACTCCGGATGTGCTGCGACTTCCGAGAGCTGAACAACATGACGATTAAGGACCGCTACCCACTCCCCTTAATCGATGTACTGCTAGACCGGTTGAGAAAGGCTAAGTAGTACGTCCAACTCGATCTCATCGAAGCTTACCACCACCTCCGCGTCCGATTAGGCGACGAATGGAAAACCGCCTTTAAAACCCGCTACGGTCTGTTTGAATGGCTAGTTATGCCGTTCGGCCTGTGTAACGCCCCGGCTTCTTTCCAACGCTTCATCGACCATGTACTCCGGGGACTCACGGATGATGAACTAATCGCTTACCTCGACGACATCCTCATATACGGGGAGACCTTGGAGGAGGTGCAGCATCGCACACGACGCTGTCTTCAGCGCTTACGCGAATGGGGTCTCCAAGCTAAACTGAAAAAATGTCGATTCCACGTCCAGGAAGTGACGTTCCTTGGTTTTAAGGTAACACCAGCGGGGATTAGCATGGAAGAAGATCCGAGGATTTCGTTGGTTTATGGCGACAGTGTGCAGACGTTATTGACGGTAGTGTTATACATGACCGTGACAATGTCTATCACACTGACAAGAGTCAATGGGTCGTCTACAGCAAGCCTACAGTCACGTCAACAGGAATCAGGGTATGAATGAGCGAGTTTGGGCCATTGACGTCCAGCGCTATGGGTCTGACGGCAGGCAGCCTTGCGTCGGAAAATCCTTCATCGTTTGTTCGCCGATGCATTGTACGAGCACCTTGTCCGCCGGCCAGTATCTTGTCATGCGTATGAGGTCATTTTATGCCGGCAGGCTTGCCGGCTCTATCTTGATCTCGAGATGGTCCCGGAAAACATTTATCCGCCTATCCCGAACGACGCTGAGCTTAAGATGAGGCTTATCCAATCGTGCCACGATAGCCCTACCGCTGGTCACCCTGGACGCGCGGGAACGTTAAACCTAAGACTTCATCTCTCGAGCCTTCCGAGATTTGACGCCGGAGGAGTGCGCGGACGACAAGGTCCTGCAGGCGTGCGACGTTAAAAAGTTCAGCATGCATTACGTCCACGAGAGCGTGTATCTGGACAACACGCAATGTAGCATGCTGGCATTCGTGTACGAGCTGCAACTTTTTTTACGAGAGGGCCTAGAACAATACGCCAGGGAGTTGGAAGATGTGCCGGTTATCGTACGCCGCGCGATTGAGGTTGGTGTGGTTGACCTGTCAAGCCAGTGTACCGGTCTTTGCAGCAATTTCGACTCGTAGGCAACACGAAGCTGGGTGCGCGGAGACCTCTGCGGCCCATGGACCCTGTCCAGGGTGCAATCGAGTTCCCACTGGATGCGGTCACGAAGCGGCGTCGGCCAGACGCCTTTAGGCAGCTCTGTCGGTCGTACCGGGAATTCCTCGAGTTTTTTGGTGACAGACCGCGACTATGACTTAGCAGAGCACGTCTGAACCCTACGAGGAGGCCATGGGCAAGGCACGTTCAGCCGACGGCCAGACGATGAGAAAAGCACAGAAATCATATTACTATATGAGACCTCAAAACCATGGCCAGCGATCTGTTTCTTCCCCTTCCTCCAAGTAGTTGGATGACTGCACGAGTGTCGCAGAAGAGACAACGACCGAATACGTTTGATGGCCACATTTGCCTTCATGGTGGAGTAACGAATAAACATTTAACATTATCCAGAATTAAAATGACAGAAGGACACTACAGACTCCAAGCTCTTTCTGACAGTAAAAGACTTCTTTCGAGGCGACAAAGCATAAAACTCTTGTTGTTGGCCCAACTATATATAGAACCGTTTCCGTTGGACCAATCGGATAGGTGAGGCGTACGGGACCAATAATCGGAGGAGGCAGCGCCGGCGGGCGAAGCCAAGCTACATAAGGACGTTGCCCATTCATTAACTTATACACTTCTCTAATTCCCGTTCGATGTTGATAAATTTGTCGCGAAGAAAGTGAGACTGTCGTCTATGGTGTATCCGGAAAGATGGCGTATACTTTAGTGATGGTGTGACATGCTACGATAGTATTAAGGTGTATTTAAGTAGAACATACATTAGACCATATATAACTGGAATCCTCGGCCGTTTGATTGAGTGCAATAGAGTTTGCTGCCAATCTATTTTCAGTATAGTGAAAGTTATTGTGATGCAATGACCATGGAGAGTACGAACAGGTACTGAAATTGTCTTCCTAGAGGGTCTTGTGTAACTTGGGGTAAGGGGAATTTTCTTGCCTGCTACACAAAGATAGTGGAATGTCCTATGTGTGTGATTTGTGTCACCCATGCATTTGTAGGGCTTTGTATGACTCTCGACAACGCGTCGCAACCCTAGAGTAGCAGTCACAAACGGGAAAGTTGAAAGTTCCAGACGTGGGTTTGGGCTTGGGCAGCTGCACACAAACCAATCGAGTCAAGTCGATCGTCGCAATTAGCTGAAATTCGATACTACCAATCCATTACCAGGGTCCAATTCAGTACACCGACACAATGGGTATGTAGAGATTATTTGCATCAGCAAATCCTGTAACGTCTTCCGTTACTTGGATTTATAATTGGAATCGTTGAAATGGTTGAGATCTAATGCCGTGAATAGTTAACATTCCCAAGACCCGACGAACATACTGTAAGGCCAAGGAGTGCCGCAAGCACACCCAGCACAAGGTCACTCAGTACAAGGTACGATTTGAAACAGGTGGAATTTTGTGAAAAATTATTTGGAGTAACATTGCTGACATTTATTCTGATTGGTGTAGGCTGGCAAGGCTTCGCTATATGCTCAGGGAAAGCGTCGATATGACCGTAAGCAGCGAGGTTATGGTGGACAGACTAAACAGGTTTTCCACAAGAAGGTACGGCATAGTGAAAATCTGGATACATTCCAGACAATAGTATGAGGAAAGCGAACAATTCTGACAGATCATCTGCAGGCTAAAACCACGAAGAAGGTTGTTCTTCGTCTCGAGTGCACTGTTTGTAAGACAAAGGCTCAGCTCCCATTGAAGCGATGCAAGCACTTTGAACTTGGTGGTGACAAGAAACAGAAGGGCCAGGCTCTACAGTTCTAAATGCGTGTATTTATTGGGTGTAATTTTACGTGGTTGGTTTTTTAGTCATGTGAATATAGCTCGAAGTTTTATTTATCCTCCTTTCAAAGTATGCAACGGCTATACCGGACCCAAATGCTCATGATGCGAGTGCGCATGAGTTACTATTGGCGCATGTCAACATCCTGACCGGGAAACGGGCCTTCGCTATTTTGACCTGAGACAATCAGAACCGTACCCTGATCGTTAAAATCCGTGAGCGTGTACTATTCAAAATTTTTACGTCAAATAACTCTTGGTTTTCACTTTTCATCGATTACGCATTACAGAGACAAAGCCACAGACACCATTACACCGACTGAGAACCCTTGGTAAAAACCAGACCACACACTACTGCATGGCGTTGAATGGAAGACATTACAAGTACAAGATGCTAAACCTAACGATACCCAACAGAACAGAATCACTCAGCACATCCTTATGATAAATCGCTAGGTGTGGCGTCGTTTCCATCGGGCGAGTCAACGGTCGAGTAATCATCACCGGGTTCACATGCAACCGAAGCATTCGATAACCCAGCATCTGCTTGACCCCCAATCGTAGACTCCTGTGTTCCTACTGGGCTTGGGCTTCTGTTGCGATCACCTAGACCGTCAACGATGACAGCGTTAAGTGACGACGTCGACGGGTCATAGAAAGTCGGTGTCCGTCTCAGACTTGCTCTTCGCGGCGCAACCCCCTCCACAGACTCGTTATGAGTTCCTTGAAACTCCCCAGTCTGGTCACGGCGAACTGAAGGGTGCATTCTTCGCCGTCTCATTAAACGCCGGTTGGCAAGTTCATCCGCATTCGCACCTGTTGGCTGTCGTGGACCGAGCCTTTGTGGGTTATATCCAGAGAACCGATATGAGCGTCGTCCTGATGCACCCTGGGATCTCGCTGGCTCATCCGATATCCACGGCAACAGCTCTTGTCTAGATTGATAGTGTCGACCGGCATTTGGCATAGAGCCACCGTGAGTAGTCGACGACACGTTATCGGTGGCCAGATCCTCTATTCCTACTGTACTTTGCGTGCTTTCTTCATTGTAGTCCATCAGCACGTTATCTTCTTGCGATGACATCTCAGGCGAATCATCTTCCAGTGGCGACGATGATATATCGAGTGCATCATCAGCATTAGAGGCACGATTTAGGTTATCACTCGATTCAAACGCCCCAGTAAGCCGTGACTCTAAATCTGATCTGTGAGATCTCCACCAGGAGTACCCTCTACTTCCATGAGATGGCACATTCCCGCTTTCTCGACCCATGACGGCCAAATTCTGTGCTTGTAACATTTCCAACAATGTACTGGAAGAAGAAGGCTCTCCCGGTGGAGACACAATAGATGCTGGTGACGAAGCCGATGAGCCGGTGCTTTCATCGGCATCTCTATGTCTCGCTGCGTGGAAAAGTGACAGGGCCGGGTCAGCTGAGTTTGCTAGATACCGCTGCAGAGATCCAAGCCGGTGCGGACCACCGATATTTCGTTGATTGCGTCGATGTGTGTTGACATGGCATCCAGGCTCAATCCGTTTCAAAGGATCCGAGTCGACTCTCACCGGACTCGGCGTACGCCACAGTGGCACACCCATAATGACTGCCTGACTGCAAACTTGCTGCAAAAATCTATAAAGTCCAACCTCACCGCCAGCTTCTGCCGACTACTGCAAAATCCCCACAATTATTCTCGCGGAG
This sequence comes from Lipomyces yamadae, assembly GCA_030556285.1. Lineage (NCBI taxonomy): Eukaryota > Fungi > Ascomycota > Lipomycetes > Lipomycetales > Lipomycetaceae > Lipomyces > Lipomyces yamadae. The sequence goes on along the minus strand of JAKTPU010000064.1, from coordinate 73,761 downwards.
TAGACCTTTGCCTCGAACTTTCGCGTTCACAGAAAATTGTAAAATAGGAAAAAGGAATTTTGAACGGGGGATGGTGGCTCCACGCAACCAGAAGCACGGTACAGAAGTTGCAAAAAATGACAGATGATATGGGACAAAGTAGAAGGCGATGATGGATTTGACTGAGGGCAGATGGCTGAGCTATTGCAAAATCGGGAACACCCAACGCCAAAACCTTACCGGTGGGTTGTGCTGTCTACAACACCAATTTGCATATCGCAATGTCATTATTCGAATTTACTGATTGAAGTGCATTCTCGTCTAGTACCACTAGGAATTGTGATTAATGTGATTTCATCTAACTACTAATACTTCGTTAATTATGAATGCCGTATCCTTGTCCGCCGAGACACCCTTACCCTATTCAATATAATGAACCTCCCTGACACGAATAGCACTGTCCACATATGTTTATTCCGCACAGTGTTCCGTGTCGCCCATGGCTTCGGGCGTGGGGTTTAGTTTGGTTGCTGTATTTACTGTGTTATTCCTGTATATCCTATTCTGTTTCTTTTTGATTGCGTTCCTTTTCCGGCAGTGTAGGTTCATTGGCTGTCCGACCAGTCCCGCACTGATCGATTCAATATCCGACGCGGACCCATTACTACCGAACAGGCGGCTACGACGAATTCGGCATGGCAGGAGAAATGCATTGCTACCGTCCGATGTCCATATTGGTTTCAATGTGAGTATTGATGCTTTGGATTGCCATTAGGGGTATGTTTACATTCTGGTAAGGCTGACATGATAATACCGACTGTGAATTTTGTGCCTGCGGAGGGTACCGATGGCTCTCAGCAGCAGGAGGAGGAGTATGAGAATTTACCTCCTCTTATAGTGGAAGAGCCTCAAATACTACTCAAAGCCAACAGACAGACATCAGCGCACCTTAATTCGCGACTGTCAACCAGAACTTCGAATGGATTCTCCCAAAGGTATTCTTCCCTCTCCTCCACAGAAATACCCCCTGATTCTCCGGTTACGATGGTTCGGTCGCTCTCGGTACCCACTGTCCGTCTTAGAGACATGCATCCGGTTCAAGGCCTTAACGTGAATCTGAATTTACGAAAGCTACCGTCTCTGTCAGTAATCAAGGGTGCAAATATCAGGGTTAACGATCCGTTATCTGATCCTTCTGCAAATATACTTAACAGACGAAACTCAGAGTCTGAGTCCGCGTCTGATCCAAGTGAAGACGCAGCCTCACCTCGTCATTCAACAGTATCAGATGGCAACCCTGGATATGTCATTGGTAGTCTAGATCGCCAAGAAGAAGATGAAAGTACGAAATGTTGATTTGGAAGGTGCTGCTCAGCCTGATCGCAATTCTTGTTGCTTATCGTTATGGAATACAGGACTTTCTTCCTTGACATGGTACCTGAGTGCCAGAACGACACTCTAGAGCGTGTGAAGGAATGGGAGAATATTGGCATTACAATGGTGAACATACTTCTAAATAAGTACTTTTGCCCTCAACTGCATTATAGGATCAATTAATTAGCGTCAATCGATAAAACCTGTTTAGTCCGATCACATGCTACGCAGTAAAATAGTACATATAAACATTTATTTTAGGCATATTTTTACCATATCGTTGATCATTACAACCAACCGACGCCATTAGGGTCGCCTTTGATGATATATACCACCAGCAAATAGTACAAGCGCAATATGCGCAAAAAAAAATACCGACTGAACAAACAATTGACCTGTAAAAAATATACGTAAAGAACCCTTAAAACCCATATTTTATGACAAATCTATTCCCGCGCACTCTCAACGCTTGGCTCGGCACTATTGACATCAACGTCCACTAGACCTTGCTCTTCTTCCGGCACGGGATTTTTTGTTGGAGACCGCGATCGGACTTGGATGGGGCCCTCAGCGTCATCCTGTGATGAACTCGACTTCTTTGTAGTTTCCTCATCACTACGTCGAGCAGTACCGACGTCCGTCCGAGGCAGCCTCGTGTTGACAACGCCAGGCGAGGCAGGAGCAAGCAAATGTTGAAGTGATCCAGTACTTGCATTCTGGTTTTTGAATTTCGTCGTCAGCGTTGTGGTCGATTCCTCGGAATTCAGTCTTAACGGCGTCGGCCGACTCTTCTTGATCTGGCCATTTACAGCTGGGCGTGCTTTCTGCGCAAGTGCCCGCTCAACTCTTCTTTTCAGAATTTCAAAGTAAACATGAACCTTGCCTCCACTGACGTACCACAACTCCTCCGAGTCCTCGTCCACGCTCCATCGACCTTCTTCCAGGTCATCAGCCAACATGGCAAGAAAGTGACCCCATGACCGCGCAATCACATACTTGCGATCAAACTCTCGACCATACAAGATAACCTGACCCCAATGACCGGCCGGTCCAGGAGCGAAATCGACAGCGATGTTGTTACCACAGAAGTCTTTCGCGAGAGGTAACCATCCAGTATGAGCGTACGCGGACTGGACAGCATGATGTGGCACACTAGTCTGGTGAGCAGTAAAGCTATTTCGCCGCTTTTGTTGTTTCTGAGCCGGTCCGCTACTGCTCGAGGCCGGCGCGGAGTCCAGGTCCACCGTGATGTCTGTATCACGATTTTCCTGCTCTAGAGCGATTGCAACTGCTCTCCATAACTCCCATTCCGCAATGACCTCATCTGTATCTAGCAAAGCGGTGCCAAAAATCAGTCCGCACGGCTTACCACTACGATCCTGGCCGTCGTGCTCTAAGAATGACTCCCGTACGTCAGGTGGTAAGACGCATTCGGTCGCCCTTTCGAGATTCTCGATGTCTTCAGGCAAGGCAGGTTCGTTAAGCTGGTCGAACAGTTCCGGATAACTTTTCTCGGCCCATCGCGAGATTCGGTTCCATGACAGCTTAACTGGCGGGGCAGGTGCGACGCCATCCTCAAAGTCTTGAAGTTGGATTGTGGAGTACTCATTTGGTGAGGACGGAGTAACAGTCTTTGATGCATATTGTGTGAGCCTTGACGTCGACAGCGAACGCATGCCGGGAGAATATATCGGAGTAGGTAATGTAAGATGTGAAGAAGAGTTCATTCCACTGTCAGGGCCAGCGTAGTAAGAGCTGGGTGCTGAAGGAGCAAGAGCCACTGACGATGGATGCGACGTCATAATTGACCTGCGGCGAGAAGATGAAGGAGTGTCAGATGACGAGGAAGAGAAGGACGAGAAAAAAGATTGTATCGACGCAAACATCAGCAGAAAGTGTGATATGCGAGATCTGAAATCTGGTCTGCTGGTAATAATAATATCGGCCGAAGGTGAACTGAGGGGTCAGGCAGGGGAAGGAAGTTCGTCTTTGAATCCCCGTAGCCAATTCGCGCCCATACCCTCGACTCAACGCGGCTGTGTTTGGCGCGTTTGCCCTAACTTATTTTGTACGACGCGTCTTTCATTTGTGGTGCTTCTGCTTGTTCCCAGGCACCAATATGAATTTATTAATTATTATTGTTATTATACCTTATACTGCACAGAGGCAGATTAACTATTAATTTATCATATATATAGTTGTCTCAAACGGTTACATAACTATGGAAAAGCTTATTATTTATTGGCATCCGTTTTTTTCAAGAGAGTTAAGCTTTAGGGACAAATTTGCTGGGCCCGTGCGTTCGGAGCTTTTATTGGAATAAACTAAAAGAAGGCTCTTCGTCTGGAGAAGAATTATTGCGCTATTATTGAAAAGAACACGAAAGCTTCATATCTTCATTATAATATTCCAACTATATATAGTACGCCGTGGTGTTATTCAGTCTTTGCATGCTGGCTAAGCCATACCTGGCTAGATTATTGTTCTGCTGATGCCAAATTCCTAATCACATTAAGATCGATAACTATGATATAATAACGGAATATAATTGTGTCAGTGTAAAACTGAGACTATCTTACCTTAAATTAATTAGTTGTCATTTCCATGCGCCACAATTCCTTATGGCGGTCTTGGACTCGGCCGGCCTATGCTACTATCGAGAGACTATCGGCAGCGTAATCTGTGCACGCCCCTTGCTTATTTTCTCCCCTTGGTGGACTTCTTAACAGATGACAGTGCGGATTGCTGATCAATCTTCGACAGGTATGATTTGCATATTGCATTCTTTAGTCCAACATCATCTGCATACGCCAGTAATTTATGGCTGCACGTTGATTAAGTGTAGCATATATAACGAAGAAATCGGTGCTGATTGCCTACATGGTATTCGGAAGAACGGAACTGCATCATCAAATTCTTCGTATTGTTCGCAAAGCTCTGCATATGAAGATTACCACCCGTCCTCACGCTTCGTACTATACACTACTACTGCACGCCACGCTCTAGGGGGAAACCTAGGATTCGCGTCCACTTTTAAAAACGATGTTTCTAATAATAATCCAGACTCTCAGAGGCCGGCATAAATACGCCATTCCATTGCACCAGCTGCCCTTGGCGGACAGTCATAGTGTGGATGCTCTAATATCGAGCTCATGTCATGCATCGTCTTCTTGGCAACAGCTCCTCTGCAGCCAGGGTCTTGCATGCCGGTCCAGGATACACGACATTATAGGCAACAGGGCGCATCTGTGAGATCGTAACGATTGCACTTTCATACTTCCACAGGAGATATTATCTAGTTTTCAGACAAATTGTCAGCATCGGGTTATTGGTAAACAAAAACGTATCCGCATCGGGCTTGCCCTAACCTTGCGTTTCGTAATAGGCGCTCAGGGCTAAGAACTCGCGAACCGACGTCGAGTACACATGACGCGCGTGAAAAAATTGAAATACGAATAAGACAGATTTTAATTCGTGTTCGACTCGGCTTAAGTTTGGAATGACTTAGCCTTATTACTGGACGTAGCAAAAACATTGTTCAAATATATAAAAAGTGCACGACCACGAACCGTTGAGGGTTAGGGTACAATATTACGGCCACCTCACTTAACATTAATGAACAGTAAACTTCCCCACAAATGACACCGAGGGTGGAAGCGTTCTCGGTAATTGGTGCTCAGCAGATCCAGACCAAGATATCGAGTGTCGACTGTAACGAAAGTACGTAAGCGCGTTGATTCACTGTTATGTTGTCTAATGTTGAAATAGGTCGTCGTACGTTGTGGTACCGGGGTCTATAACTTGATCCGTCGTATATAGATCGTTCGCAGTCTCCATCCGCCATATCTATCGGATGCAATATAATATCATGCGATAAACTAATTGTCGATTAACCTGAGACACATATTTTTTCTCATCAAAACGCAACCGCCATCCCGACTGCAATCAAAACGTACCTAGACATATTATTGAACGATGGACGCGATTCCTTTTGAAGCATGGTTCTTTGAGGTCCCGCCTGTCACGCGATATTGGACGACTGCAGCCGTTGCCACCTCAATATTAGTTCAATGTGAGGTTCTGACGCCGTACCAACTATTCTTTTCCTTCAGGACCGTGTCCGAGACACATCAGGTATTGTACCGTCCCAACTAGGCACAGGGTACATCTAACTGTCTATATCCAGTACTGGCGCATTCTCACTACATTCCTATACTTCGGTCCGCTATCATTAGATTTTATATTCCATATTTTCTTCATGTCACGATATTCGCGGATGCTCGAGGATAGCTTCTTCCGCAACAAAACCCTCGACTTTCTCTGGCTCCTCTTCTACTCCTCCTTCTCGCTTCTCCTTTTATCACCGCTAGTTTCACTCCCATTTCTTGGTTCACCGCTGTCATTTTCACTAGTCTACATTTGGGCGAGGCGAAACCCGTCTATCCGGCTCTCATTCCTCGGCCTGTTTGTCTTCTCGGCCCCGTACCTGCCCTGGGTGTTGTTTGGATTTTCTCTCATTTTGAATAACGCACTACCAAGAGGTGACTTGCTCGGCATAGCGGTGGGACACGTATATTTCTTTTTCGAAGATATTTTCCCCCGGTTATATGGATACAGACCATTAGCGCCGCCATGGCGTTGGCAGGTTTGGCGACGGACACGACAGCAGCATGAATCAGCACAATAGGACGTGTTCCAAAAGTTCCCAGCATCAGTGGCTCTGTAGCTGCATTGGAATTTGGTATTTTGAATAGTACAATTTCTCATAGCAATCGTACGTCACAACTAACAATTGTGTTTACATAAACCCATATCGTATACTTGACGGCGCGACAGCGTCTTCGATCGTAACACGTGTTGCAAATGAAAATCATCATTACGAATAGAAAGTCACAAACAAGGACAAACTGATTTCACCAATCTGCACTGTAACAAGAAGAACAAGGGTTTAAACCGTAGATGGAAGGTTAATAATGAACTTCTCAGCAGGTGAGCGACTCGATAAGGCAGGTTGAGGCGAGAACAGACATAAAAAAGTTTCAAGTTGGAGAATACCCTCATCCCGAAATATGAGCGTATGTTGCTCAAATTATACCTATACAGTTTGAATTGGCTTCCAAGGTTTACTCTAGTTGAGAGTTGTTGTAGTGTCAGGCTTATATCTTATTCGAGCACAAACAGGATAAGAATATCTTAAAGGATCCTTAACGTTAAAGTACCCCCGGGGGGAGGGGAGGGGGGTTCGTCAACTTCTAATCTACGCAAGGAACTTTCCAGGAATTTTTGGTTTGCCATCAATAGTCATTAAATAATTATTGCTAACACTCGAATTACACAATCCATAAAACTTTAACAGCCAAAGCTTACAAATTTCAAAGCCTAGAATTACTCCATTCTCTTGGCAGTGCGATTAACGTTATCCAACCATCTTCTTGCGAAGTAGAACGAGAGAATAACAATGAAAAAAATAACACCAACAATACCAAAGAACCAGTTCAAATTATCACCACCCACACCAGGAACTCTAACGTTCATGCCGAACAGACCGGTAATCAGGTTCAATGGTACAAGGACTGTACCAAGAAGTGTGACCTTGGACAACATGTTAGTCACCCGGTTGTTGGCGTGGAACGACTCAACCTGCAACTGCGCAAGATAGTTCGCGTGGGAACGCGAGAGGATCTTCTCCTGGGCAGACAAGTTCTGGTACATGGTGATAATATGGTCCTGAATGTCACCGAGATACAAGCCAATTTCACCTTTGGGTGCAACGTCCCATTGTTCGTTGCACCGCTTGGCGAACATTTTGATTACATCAGCCTTTCCAGATAAAAGACGCATGAGGGTCATGACTTTCTTTCGGGCCTCACCAATGCGCTTGAGTATTTCACCAAAATCGGACTCGCGGGCAACAAACACAGAGTCTTCGATGCCATCCGCTTCTCGCTCGATCTCACGAATAACAGGAGCAAATGCGTCAGTGATATCGTCAATCAAAGCATAGCAAATCCAATCGGCCGAAACAGTAACGTAATCCCTGAGCTGGCGTATACGACGACGAACATTAATGGTATGCAGGAAGGGCGAAAAATGGAAGGAAAGAATACCATCGCGGAACACGACCATATACATGTTGAGGGGCTCAAGGAATTCCTCGCTAACCTTGTTCTGTTCAAAAGTGCGGAAACAAACAAAGTAATATGACCGGAACAATTCGACCTTCTCTCGGGTCTCTTGAACACGTATATCCTCAGCTGTCAAAGGGTGGATTCCGAAAGCCTTCGCAAGCATCTTCATCTCTGCGTCAGTAGGATCAAGACAATCAAGCCACCAAATTCCATTCTGCTTGTCAAAGAGCTGAGCAAAGGTCTGGCCGGGACCAGTCAACAAGCCGATTTGTGGAGCATGGATGGTTTCCTCAGACTCGGAGCAGAACAGACTGAATCTGTCATCCGCAGTAGCAAGTCGAGCCGCGCCAGGAGGAGGAAGGGCGTCCCTCTTCAGATTATCGATGTCTTCGTTTGTATGATAAAGGCCATACTTCTCGTCATCTACACCGGTGGACGTCGAAGACGTGTCGATCACATTAACGGTCTTGGAACTAATGGCATCACCGTTTGGGCGATCAGCGACAGAAAAAGTCAAACGGCGTCCAGAAGCTCCAACGGTACGAGTGTGAGACGGATACATTTGCTCCTGTCTCTGAGCCGCCGCGAACTCCTCAATTTCGTCAAAATCTATACCATTTATACGCTGATGTTCAAGATGCATCGGAAAACAAACATCCTCTTCTGTTTCGTTGCCTGAGTTGACAGTAGAGCGGATGGAATTGTCAGACTCAAGGTACGAAGGTGCTTTCGAGGAACCATCTTTATCAGGAGCAACGGCCTGTTCGTCTGCGGCGTCTTGACCAGGGTAGGAAGCCGATCGTCCAAAACGAGAGGCACCCTTTGCAGTAGCAAATCTCGGCGAATCTTCCGAAACAGTCGGTCGGCGACTGCGCGGTTCGTTGGACGAACGACGAGAACGTCTCCGCTTTCCCACGAAATTAGAGTCTGCGGTGTTCGGATCGAACGTGGTCTGGAGGGTAAGATACTGATGATTTTGGGAAGCCGCGCTCGGAGACGCGCCGTGTTCTAACTGACTGGTACCATCAGCCGAAAGCACTGACGACGGTACTGTGCTCTCGGCCATATTGATCACAAATGAATCTCCAGTGCGAACGGGGGCAGCGGCCGAGGTATCAGGCAGCATTGTGGCAGGAAGAGTGCCTTCAGCATCATCGTAAACCGCCACTTCAGGGGGAGGGCCAGTAGCCACATGAGGACGGGCTGTCGTGGACCCGGATGATACTCCCGAGCCATGAATACCAGGCACAGCTTCACTTGCAGTCTGCGTAGTGTCGGAAAAGGAGACACGGATAGGTAAGGTCTCTGGCTGGTTGCGGTGGTCGTCAAGTTCGTTGGACGAGGGCATTGGCGAGGATGTGCGAGAGGGGTCCATGGCTAGACGAAGAATACTTCAATATCAGGTATCTGAATGCAGTTAGGACCAGCTTACCCATGAAATGACAAAATTAGTAAAGGTGAGTACACACGGAATCGCTTGGGAAGCAAAGAAGCCAGACTGACAATCAATGGAGCCAAGATGTCGCAACAATGAAAATAAAACTAAAGACAAGATCTAGAACAAGTAGACAACCTTCTTGACCCTGACTAAATGCGCGCTCTGTTGGAACAAATCTATATCTTTCGACAAATACCACTTGAATGCCTATTCTATATGCTAAGATGCCATAAATAGTTGTAACAAAACGGGAGACCCTGATACAGTGATGTACGTTCGTACTAAAAATATGTGAATCTTTTTCCAATCCGTGATCGGTTTACGCCACTCGACAAAGTTATGGCGGTTTCTTTTCAGCTTCGGGGAACCGAAGGCGGCGAAGAACTGTGACGAGAGAGGCCAGATTGTAAATCGATGAAAAATTGGCAACGGAAGTAACGGAGGCCAATTTGAAAAGCTGCATATAAAGAAAGAGAGATATGAGAGATTTTTGTGGCGGATTGAGTGAGAAAAAAGCGAAGCCGCACCGGTGCACTTTTGATGTCTCGAAGGTTGGGGTCGATAATCATACCCTAATCCACCGAGCAGGCAGCTCAAAAAACCTTGAGCGGTCGAACCACCGCAAAGCAATAAGTTGGCCAGTGGCCACACTCCCTCAATACTTGGCTTTGGTATCTGCGATACCGTCTGAAGATCAAACCTGCCGTTAGCCACCGTGAGTAGGAGTCCTGACAAACTCCTAATAAATAACTAATTAGTAGAAGAGCTGGAAGCAACTTATTTAAGACCTTGATGGTCAGTTTATCTGAGAACTTTATAAAATATTTCACCCTCTACAACTTTATTCACTCTTATCAACTTGCATTTCTATATTCACAGCTGCGTCAATGTACAACGTCTTTATTCATCCGATCCGTAACAGCAACTCGTTCCAACACCATCGACAACTGTGACCAATACTCCTCGTAACCCTGTAAGAGCAAATAAACACCCCTTCTAAAATATCCTAACCAATATATACCATCTTCTAAATCATAACCAACACAACAGATTCTATAAACAAAATACCATCAAAACCAAAGACAATCCATATCTTCTACCAAATCTATCAATTTCATATATCATTCATATTTTATACACCACAATAAACTATTGATTCCTGATTGGAACGATAAGACCAAACGCAGATTATATATGGCAACTCAGGGCCCGTAACCTTCCTCAGTAACATCGTGCTCAGTGACGATCCTGAGAAATGCTTGCTCCAAGCTCGCCTGTGAGACAGCGTAGTAAACAACTCCAATACTTTCCTTATCGGCCTCAATAGCTTGGAAAATTTCGGAGACGCGGATATTTCGCTGACCCATGAGATTCGTAGTCTGGACTGAAATTTTGACCTGGCCGTGGTACATCTTTTCTTCCACTCTGACGGCATGACCGCTGAATCTCTTCTCAGCCCAACTGACAATGTTCATCATCTGCTCGTCAGTACAGTGAACCGAGTCGCGGTGAACAAGGTGGAGATAATATGCATCGCCATAACGCTCCCGCAGTCTGTCACTGGTACCAACAGCAAGGAGATTCTTCGCAAGAATGCCAGCGCGAGAACAGAGGGCATCCGCCTCCTCCATAGAGTGAGTCGTAAGCACTATACTTCGTCCTGCAGACACATTTGCCAGAGTCCGCCACATAATTCTCTTGCTGGCAGCATCCATACCAGATGAAGGTTCATCGAGAAGCAAGACCGAAGGATTTGCCATAAGAGCGATACCAAGAGACAGTTTACGCCTGTTACCTCCAGAGAGCTTTCCGGCCATGCGGCTCGAGAACCTGGTCAACCCAACAGCTCGCACAATAGCCTGCACGTTATGCGACACATGGTCACCTTGCAAGCCGCGAAGCTTGGCATAGAACGTCAATGTCTCCAGAACGTTCATCTGATCAATAGCATCGAATTGGGGGCAAACACCGAGATGGGTTCTAGCGTGAGCACGATTCTCATTCACTGACACATCTTCCACATATACGCCACCAGCAGACGGGATGATCTCGCCTCGGATCATATTGAACGTAGTAGACTTGCCTGCACCGTTCGGTCCCAATAACGCGAAACATTCCCCTCTTGCAACCGCAAAGGAAACATCCTCCACCGCAACATGCTTTCCGAATCGTTTAGACAAATGCACAACTCGAAGTCCATCGCTTCCATCCGGATTCTCAACGCGCTCGATCTCCTTAGCTAGATCACTGTCCAGAAGAGCTGCCCTCTTCTCAGCATCCGGAAGAGTGAATTTACCCTGCAGACGAAGACGGAATCGACCAGAGTCCCACCATACGAGAATTCCGTAGTAGATACCGCACTGTACAATGAGATACAGGATGGGCCCGCCGAACGCTCTAATGTCGCCATAGTAAGAATACTCCATCTCGCCATCGCACATGGATGTGAACAAGTTCAATGACAAAAACAAGCCTTTTATCAGACTTGGCATTGGGGCCACCGCTGCCAGAGCAAAGTGAACCTGATCGATGATCATATCCGTTTGCAAGGCAGGTGCGTAGGTGTTAACCGCTAGATACGAAATCAAGTACACCAAGAAATAGATGCATTGGAACGCGGCGGTAAGTGCGAAAGCGGCCAACTGCGTTGACGCAATAAGCGACATAACAAAGGCAAAAAGGACTGAAGCGACTCCATAAAGGAACATGACCGTGAAAAGATATCCCAGACCGTACCAGTATGGACTCGTGCTTGCAAAGATGATAACGCAAACGACAGAACCGATCAGTACCAACACCGCATCGAATAACAGGTAGGCGGTCCATAATGGAACTACCCGCAACCCGTTGGAATAATGCAATGCTCGAACTCGCTGAATACGTTCCATAGTTGGATACAAAGACGCAAACGCAGGGAAAGCACCCATCGCCAGACAGAAGTAGATGATGAATTGCAATGAGTCACCCATTGTTGGCAGCCACGGAAACTGGAACGGCGAGTAGTCAGTAATGATGACAGCATTACCTTGCCCACGGACATTATCTAGCACATTCATGGCCAAGGGACCAGTGACGACACCTGGGCCGTTAGCACGGAATGCAATCGTGGGCGGATCGATAAAGACACCGCCGGGGTTGATTACGGAATAGTTGACGGCAAGAGCGTACAGGAACTCCTCAATAGTACGGACAAGCGTGACGTTATTGATATAGTTGGCGTAGTCAACCACCTGTCCGGATGTCTCATTATACATTCCATCATATTGACCGGCAGCCTGAAGATAGGGTTGCAGAAGGTCAGCTGCAGTAGCTGAATCCACTGGCGAGGGTCCCGCGAGAACCTGGATTGTCATATTAAGACTCGTCGGCGACAAATCTCGCACGATCTGTTCCGCAACGTTGTCCTCGATCAAGCACGACCCGCCTGGATAGTCACGCATGAAAATCATAGTGATGCCTCCAACAATGATGGGAAGGAAAAGAATCCCAAGAATAGGCAACGGATGGCGTCGAGCCACGATGATACGCTTCCAGATCATTGTCCATATTTGTCCTAACAGTTGCTGTTAGTACCTACGAAGTAATCGCGTGCTTCACAACCAAGATGATACCTCTAATTCCAACTATCTTTCCAGCCTTGAGATCCAATCCGTCCTTCAATAATGGCTTGTCTGAGAAAGATGAAGTTTCGCTCGCAGTCTCCAGGGAACCATAAGAAGCCGATTGTTTCTTTTCAAGAAGACTATCCTCTCCGAACAACACATCGTTCTCATCCAACAATTCTTGGATTTCACTGTCTGAGTCCGCAACCAATTTTAAGAACACATCCTCCAACTGCGGGCCCGAGACTCGGAGCTCCTTATGACCAGCTCGCTCAAGTCGCGTAACCAACTCTGTGACCTGGGAACCGTTTGGCGCTTCGTAGACCATCTCACGACCGGATCCGGGGGTAATCGAGAACACTCGGTACCCTTTTCCGAATCCCTCCTTGAGCTCAAGTGGAGATCCAGCGGCCCTTAACATTCCGCGAGCAACAATCGCGATATAATCGGCCAACAAATCAGCCTCATCTAGGAAATGTGTGGTCAGAACCAGTGATCGCTCGCCCCGCGAAGAGAGTAAAATATCCCATATACGTCGTCGCGAAAGAGGGTCAAGTCCAGATGAAACCTCGTCGACGCAACAGACCTTGGATCCACCCACAAACATCACCGCAAGCTGCAGCTTCCGCTTTTGTCCACCAGAAAGATTCTTCGAAAAGAACTTGCGCTTGGGGAATAGATCGCATTTCTGAACCAACTCACGAACTTCCTCCGCAAGATATGTTGGCGAGCTGCCCTTTAGGCAACCCCAGACGCGAATATGCTCTTCAACAGTAAGCTCATCCCAAAGAACATTCTTCTGAGGGCAAATACCCAGAGAGGCAGTGTTCCCAAAGACAATGCTCCCCTCCGTCGGCCGTTGAATGCCTGCTATCATCTCAAGAGTTGTGGTTTTCCCAGCACCATTTGCACCAAGTAAGCAGGATATTTCGCCATTTCTGAAGGTCAAATTCAAATCGTCAACGGCAACCACGGGCGCGCGATTTTTACAACGAAAGAGAGCACTCAATGAGAATGGATGGTAGATTTTCGAAACGTGTCTGATTGATAGAGCGTTGTCCGGGTCAGTCACAGTAGCCACAGTTCGACTGTGAGTGCCATAAAGGAAACGTTCCAATAGCATTGCTAGGAAGAAATAGAATGGAATCTGAATAATGGCACCAAGCCAAAAGACCCAGGGGGCGACCACTCCGGTAGGTGGAATCTCTCCTAACGAAAGTGGGAGTACAGCCCGTTCGAAACGCGCGTTAGTCTGCATATAGTACACGTAGGTCATTGGCGGGAATACGAGTCCCAGGGCAACAGCTGTTGCACCATCCTCCGGAAACATGGTGGACTGCACAGTTGTCATAACCGCAAGGAAGACGCAGATCCCAGTCGAAATGATACCGGACAGCTGAGCTTGGCGGTGTGGCTGCGCTAGTAAAAGAGACCATGACACGTTCGCAAATCCACTTAGAACATGAAATATGATAATTGTGGCAATATTGGTATTATAAAACATCGTCTGTCCTACCGCGATACCGACCAGGATCCACCCAGGTAGATAGAGTCCAGAGTATGATATAAAGAAGGCAAGATGACGCGCAATCTTTGCGCAGCCCATGCTCTCAAGCAGAGTCGATAATCCAAGCTCGCGCTCATGAGCCACAACGCCGCAAAGGTGATATACAATGCCTATAATGGCAATGAACATAGCCGGCGACATATACCTGATGAGGATCCCCATATAGCGAACACGGACGTCTTGCTCGTGCTCCTCCTGGCTTCGAGACGTGTAGGCCACAACGTCGGGGGCATCATTTGTCTGATCCAGTCCAAGGATTGCCGAGTCCACGGCCCCTACATTTATCAGTATCCCGCCATTAACTGTCTGATATCTTACTCACATTGAACAGGCAATAAATAAAGCTCCACATCACTCGTGTGGTCATCAACCTTGACTCTGAAAAGGCCCGCGTCAGCTCGAAGAGTATAGTTGTATATCCGATTGTCCGGATCATAACGATTCCATTGGACTGCTCCAATACAATTTGATGAGCCTCTCAGATTTTGTTTGCATATTGTAAGCAGCTCTATGGGATCGTCGAGCTCAATCACTTGTTCTGGAGGAATGCCATAGGTCACGTTCATCATCAGCATTCGAACCTCTGGAGTCACTGTGCCATTTTCCATCAAGTACACGAAATCCCTATCGCCTATTGCCTCCGCCAAGGGACGGACTGGTGCCGGATCGGCAACACCATACGTCGCAGCGGGAACGAACAGATTTCGAGCATATCCCTATTGAACATGCTGGTTAACGCAAACAGATAGCGACTAGAAGATCAAGATTTTGGGCCAGGAAGACTTACCAAAATCCACATAAACGCAACAGGGAAAACGAATGCTCGAAAGAATGTCCAGATCCATGTCCTCTTGAATATCAACGCACTCTTAGAACATAGGGCAAATGTCTGGCGCACGAGGGTCGACTTTGGGCTCGCCATGACTGCCATTATTCTATTCGAGAAGAAACAGAGGCCAGGAATTTGATAGCAGAGTGCCTGTACCAAATAGCTCCGCAATCGAAGGCCGTCTGTTTCTTGATCTAATTTTACGCTAGGGTGACGGCGTTGCTCAGACAAGCGTCAGCGTTGTTGAGATAGGCCGCACAAACTAATGAAAATATCATTTCAGGTTCGCCAGTTAGCAATGATATCAAGGCCGAGCAGCAGGCTTTACGATAAGAATTGTGGCTTCAACGTATTAGTCGTTAGCATGCAACAGGCTCAAACCTTAATGTTGAGTACTATCTGCTATACTTAACATATTAAAGTTATAGTCTAAAGCATAGATATTATTCACACTAAGGGGTCGATATTGCAGCTTTGCATTTGATATTAACTGCTCTTAACCCCGATTGCCGGATACGAGCGGCTCTTTCCGTGGCTGCCGAGACTTGCCTCGCCGATCGCGACCGCCCACTGACTGCACGAACCGCGAAAAGCAAAGCAGAGGCAGCGGATGACGTGATTGCTGAGTGAGGTAGGAGTGGTAATATGACAATCGTCCGAGGGCTCCGAGCACATTTAAATCACATAATTGTCTCTTTTATGGTCCTTTTGGGATTGGTTTCTTCCTAGTAGTAGACGCTTTGCTCAGTAATAAAAAAATGATATGGTACAGATAGCACTGTAATACTAAATTGATGTAGTTAAGCCAACGATCAAATAACTAGTACAAACATTAAATGAAAAAAAAAAAAACCAATACTATCATATAGTCTCAACAATTCTTGTTGCATTCCTTGAAACCGAATAAATCAAAGTCGACTACATAATATATAGCCGGTGTAATCATATGTAAAAATTAAAATAATCAAAATCTTCACGTATTAACAATGAAATAGATAATATGTATAATAAGAAATATCAAAAACTCGAATCCATCATTACACAACAGAAAATTATACTGAAAATTGTACACAGGCGGAGCGCATATAGAACATAAATATTGTCAACATATGTATAACACCAAAGATATATATGATGAAGAATAAGGTTTATAGACAACAAAGCCGATTTGCTGATATTAAACAATGCCACAAAGAAGTCTCACGAAATCATATGATTGTTTTCTCTATATCCACAAAACAGAAATATAGATATCGGGACAACGTCAACCGACAAACCGTAAACAAAGGACATCTGACTCAAAACCTAGCAAAAAGACGTAAAGTAAGCACAAAGAATCCAACGTCATTCGTGTTATTCGTGGGACACAATCTCAATGACTAGTCTGCTCCTTCTTTTTTAACGTCCTGAGATGCGTTGCTAGAAAAGCTGCTCTCATAGGATTTTCCGCCATCCTCTGTCGATGACGGAGAGGCAGGATTAGTGTCATCAGTAATTGGAGTTGAGATCTCAGTTGACGGTGCCGTAGAAATCGCAGTATCGGACTTCGACAGCGAATATCCTGACTTGCGTGGAGGGCTCACGGATTCTGCACTTTTAAATCCCGAATGTGACATGGAGGCGCCCGGCACCCCCTTTTCTTCACCAGACAGATACATAAGCTTCTCAATAGATACCAAGTGCTTGCCATAAGAATACTTCTTCAAAGCCTGCAGATGCGGCATAATCTTGGATACAAGATTGTCCCTCTGTTGTCCGTCAGTCACATCAAGTAGCTTCTGAATGACATAGTTTGCGAATTGATCCTTCATCATGGCAGTCAGGGGCAGAGAACCGTCTGGCCGCTGTCGCAATATCTCATCAATCACGGATTGTCGCTGCCGGCTATCGCCATAGACAACGCACTTCTCAACGACGTTGGACGCAAACTTGTGCTTGGAGAATTGCAGGACATTATCTTTCACGACGGCAATGATTTTTTCCCTATCTTCCGGTTTACCTCGTTCAATGACATGTTGAATGACGTAATTTCCGTACTGATCTTGGACCAAGTAGGAGGTATAGGAATGCAGTTCTTGCAAAATAGCGGCTTGCGCGTCGTCATCGCAGTGTTCTAGCATCCGCTGGATTACGCGACAGCCATAAGGATGCGTAGCCAGCTCATACACCTGCTGGTTAAACGCACGAATGATAAACTCAATATGTTCTGCAGGCACCCGCTCTATTGCCTTCTGGATGACGTGGTTACCATTCTGATCCTTCACACATCGCAAAACATGTCCCTCAAGCTCTTTAACGAGCTTCGCTTGCTGTTCGACAAGGACGTGCTCAATCGCTTTTTGTACAACACGACACCCGTACATTTGCAGCGATAGATTGATAATATGTCCCTCCATCTGTTTCGCCAAAATAGTTTTTTGCATCTGATTGCCATGCTCGAAAAACTTTTGAATGACATAGTTGCCGAACACATCTGTCATTAGCTGCAAGGAATTAGCCCGAATCTCATTGAAAATTGTCTCTTTCTCGTCACTATTGGCAGTCTCTAAGCGTTGCTGTATAAATCGCGAACCGTGTTGATCGCCACTGAACTCGACGACGTGCCCGTATATGTCCTTGAGTTCATATTTCTTTCCCTTGCTACTCCGGAATTCCTCCAAAAGAGCCGACCTCACGCCATGAGGGAAGTCGTCACTAGACGCTGCAGAAACAGATGTGGCAATCGCAACGCTCGTTCTCCGAGAAACAGAAGGATTTGCTGATAGCGACGCATCAGCGGGTGGCACACGCACAGGGGCTGGGAACGGAGACGATCCGGGATACTCGAAACCAGGTGCCTGAGCCCTGTATATACCCGCAGACGGTGCCCGAGGCTTCACTCCAGCTGTAATTGACGGCTGCGTCGTCGGCGGATTGTGCAGGGAGAGGGGCCTATACTTTTTGGTATCCGAAGAAGGTTGAAATTTGTTTGCGCCACGAGGTGGCTGAGCCAGAACCGGCGCTTTCGGGCCACTGGGACCAATTCCAGGTCCATAGTACGCTGGACCCATGTTACGACGGTAATCAATATTGGACTCCACAGGCGATAGGTTACCCCGAGAATATTGACGCGGATTTCGGAACTCTTGCAAAGGATCCGGTAATGCGACGGAATGCGAATGAGACGATTGCTCTACGCCGTATGAAAATTCGTAATCAGAAATTGAATGGGGAGGCTGATGGGGCATCATGCGAGAATAAAATCTGGCATCGTTACCCCACATTGACTGCCTAGGAGGAAATTGATAACTATCGGAAGGCGGATGGTCGTGCTGCGGCATCGGCGACGTAAAAGAAGAAGAAGAGGATGAGAACGACGGGAATGGTGACGACGACGCGGACGGTGGAGATATTATTCGTCGTCGGCCTTCGTATGTCGATTCGTATACAGATGACGAGGGAGACTCTATATGTAGCGCTTTAAAATTGGCAAACAGCTCTGCTTCTTTGGTGACCTCTGCTATAGACTTTCGTCCGAGCACTTGACCAGAGAACGCATTTTGAGAATAGTGATCCTGTAATTGTGTACTACTTGTGCCGGCTGCTGAAGTGTTAGGCGCCGTAGTAGGCAGATTATTATATATCGGTGGAGTAGACGTCGATCTAATGGGGACATTGTCATCATCCATTCGAGATTGTGACGCTTGAGACAAAGCAGGGGATATCGCGGCATCGTGACCCCTAGATACTGAAGAGCCGCGATGGTGTCGCGGAAAATCCTCTGGGATGATTTGGTCTTCATCATCATCGCCTACTAAGGATGCGTACGAGTTGCTGAAGGAATACTGGGATGGCGGCTGCTGCGATAGGATAGTCGCATGCAGTGACGATGGGGATCGAATGTCCATGAGCATTCCCGACCCACCATTGGATGCTTGTGACTGAGATGAACCAAAAGAGGAGCTAGGTCTCGGTCGCGGTGAGAAAAAGAATGAAGATTCTCTTGGCGACTCGGAACGCTAAAATGGTTAGAACGCAGGACAACACAACTGTTATAACAACTCAAGACATACGTCAAGTTCTACGGGTATTTTCCGCATTCCGACCGGAGACATGCTAGGATTTTCAACGGCTGGGGCCCACAAAGGCGAACGCGACGACGACGAATTTGATGCCCATGGTCGTAAATCAATATCAAGTTCTCGATCAGAAGTAGTGGCTGCGGTCGTAGCAGTAGCTGAAGCTGAGGCGGGTAAGGCCACTGTAGTGGATAGGGGAGAAGCATGCGATGTATCGGGCGAGAATTCATCTTGATACAGAACGTAAGGTTCGACTCATGTCCAAGCTATATGAGCTTATTATCCACATACCTGGTCTCCGAGATGAAGACTCGGTCGCAAATGTTGACGAGAGTGGGGAAGCACCCCACACGCCCCAATTGGCATTGGCAGCCATCGTTCGAGTCTAGGGGGTGAGAGGTTTAGGCCAAGTGTGGTCGCATCTGGGAGAGAGAGTCGGTCGACTCGGCAACTGGTAACACAAATAACAGGCAGACAACCCAATCGGCCAGTCGGATAGCGCGACAAGGTCGGGCGATGTGATGTGCGGAAGAAATGCGGATTATCAGGGATCCTTGGGTTTTCGCTGTCCAGGCAGACGAAGCTGCGGCGGCGATGATGGGGCGAGGACGGTGGAGCTTTTGCGTTTGGCTGCGCCCGCACCGATAGGCGGCATGCACGTGACTTAGGTGCCTGTGCGCGTTCGTGTCACCGGTTCATTCATTCTTGGCACAGTGAATTGCCGCCGATATAATACCAGTCGGGGACAAAATATCGCTGATCAGAGTGTCAATTCTGTGTACTTTTGCAGGTCTGTGACCTTCATCTGCTGTACCTTCTGAGTTCTGATGGGCTCGTCGCTATCATCGAGGACTTGGAATCGGCTATATTTACCTAGGGCTAGGGCAATACGGTCATAACACTGCAAGGTTCCAACAGAATGATTATCAATAACAAATCGCGGACGCGTCGAAAATAATGAAAGATAAACCTCTGTAGAACTGCACTGACGATTGGCAAATCCGCAAATGTGCAGTGGAACATAATAAGGCGATACCACTACTACTATATATGCAATCAAAAGTTACCTTTCCAGCCTTCAGCTTATATATGTCAACGCCTACGTTAATAATACCTATAATTGCCAATGCCAATTCAATTACAGTCCCAGTAACTATTTACAGATCTAATATTCCGTTTATGCAAAAGTAATCTGACACGCTTAACACCACCAAATCAAACACCTAATCCCATTAAATTCAAGCGGCACCATCAATTTCCCATCACGTAATGTACAATGTATCAGTCTCGCTGATGTTATCTGGCTTTCTGTTGGGACCTGGAGCGCCGCTTGTTGCGCTTGTTGCGCTTGTTGCACCTGTTGTCGTGCTTGTCGTGCTTGTCGCCTTTGGATGCTGTTGGTCGCTCTCATTGCGATAGGACAGAGCAATCAGGATAAGCGCCGCGACGACCCCAATCGTGACTGCATTATTACGCTGATTAGTCTGATTGGTATCAACTTATTGCCAGCCACAAATACTCACATAATCCTCGCCTAGTGGTTTGCCACCTCAAAGCCTCAACCTCGGATCTCAAATCAGACGAAATTGCAATTGTAATTCGATTATTTAACTCCTGAATTTGCAGTTCCGTAGCTCTAGAATCGATTTTCGCCGTATTCTTACGCTCGTTGAGGTCCATACTAACTTCATTTTTCATATAATCAATCTCTTCCTCAAAAATACTCTTCAACACCAAAAACTCCCGCTGTAAGGCTGCTGTTTCTGTCTGAGCCAACAGCGTCTGGCTTTTCCTATTATTCTGGATCTCGGTTCGGAGCTCCGAGCAAGCAGCATCGAACAGGTAGGCTTCGTTCTCCATTTCCGCCGAAGACAAATATGTTTCCTTAGCACGTAGTAGTTCCTCGGTTAGCAATCCGCGTATGCACTTCATCAACACTTTAGCCTGATCGTCTGTGAAACCGGCTCTGCGCAACTGACTAAAAATATGATGGGTATCGAAATAATGCGGATATCTCATACCAGGTGGAGATGATACTGTTAAGCTTGTTGTGAAACTACTTCCGCCATCTTCATCACCTACTCCTGCTGCTGTACGCCGATCGTGACCGTCAGGCAGCTCGGGATTACTTCGATCGCCTTCCCGAGCTTTACCATCTTCAGCCGATGAAGCATCATCTCTTTGCATATTGAACGCTCTTGATTGAGACGACAATGGTGCCTCAGTAATATGAAAGTGACTCCCGTCGGGGCTGCTACTGCTGCCATTGCTCACCTGTTCGGAGCTTGACTGTACCGTGAATCCGCCAAGACCAGTCATCGGAGGGAGTAGAAGAGGTATCTGACTTCGCTGTCGGACGGCAGTATGCAAATGATACGCCGGGCCATAAGATGCTTTGGGCGTAGTTCCATTGGGCCTTTGCACAACTTCGGACCAGGTCAGAATGAGAGTGACAATATACAAATCTTTAAAACTGACCAGCACTAACTCGTATTGACCATCCACCTTGGCATGATCTTCGAATCATGATATCTATATAGCCTTCTGGATTATCGAATAAAAGTAGGCTAAGTTCCGATAAGTTTGGCTGAGCATTCGGGGGAAACTATTGTCGCGTTGTATTTCTCCGCAAATTGTAGACTTATCTGGGGTCCGAAGATTTACGAACGTTTCGCCGCCACATTCACCGCTGACGAAATCAAGGGTTTCTAGCAACGGCGTCGTATACAGCACTCACATATACAACCGAGCCACCGAGGAAACTCGCCGAGCAGGCTTTCTGAGGTCCACGAGTATTTTGGTCGTGGTCAATTGGTTTCAATGGATGCGAATTAATGTAAGCGCCACAATTGTTAACTCGTTCAGAGAGTAGACGCCCAAACTAAGATATTGTACAATGTTCTTTCTCTAACTTGCCTACTGGATACAGCAAAGGTATATACTTGTGCGATCATGTCGATGTCTACACCAGCAATGGACCGTCCGAAGCTCAATTCGTCATCGTCATCTGCAGGTTCGATTTCGTCCCTGAAGTCCATGATCAAGTCGCCGACTGGCTCTGTTACGCGGCGAAGCAGTGGACACTCGACATCTATATTACCAGCCATAACTCCTGATCTTGCAACGCTATCTTCTTGGACCTCTGCGTTTGAGAACTACCCGCCTCCCCAAGTACGAGTTATCGCGTTTCAAGTCAGAAATGAAGCCCAGGCAAAGCGTGAGCAACTGCGGTCATTAGTTGGCGAAAGCTACCGCGACTTGTTAAGCACTGCCGATACTATCATCGACATGAACGGCACGGCCCAAGTGATGGAGGAGCGCTTTCGCACTCTGGCGACAAGTTGTGGTTCTAAAATAGTACGCAGTAGAGCTGAGACGAGAGATGCTCTAGCCAAATCTTTTAGAGATCGAGGTAGGAAGACAGCTGACTATGGCAATCTAGTCTTACTCTAACACTTAGTAGACGTGACCACCAAAACGAGCGTCGCAGTTGTCAAAATAATGAATGATCTCTATCACACAATAGAAATACTATTACGCACTCCTTCGTTGATATTGACGGTGGCCAAGCTAATACTGGTCGTAAAGGAGCTAGCAGCATCAACAGACTCCTTGGCATCGTCGCGAATTGATGGAATTAATTCCAGGTTAAGTACGTTAGAGGCAAGATATTTTCGTTGCGTAGATGTTATTCTGCACGGCACAGTATCTTCGAATATTCTCGACGCGCTCGTGTCCTATAGTCTTTACACGTCGTCATCACCTTCTAGAACTTTATCTTACTTTCTTGCGACCCGGTCAAAGCAGCTTGAGACCCTTTTGGCGCACACGACCTCTGATAGTCTACTATCGGCATTGGCCGTCATTGACTTTACTATTACCAGCACAAAGACATTATTCACGAATCAGTTTAATCGAGCACTTACACGGGCGACCATTCTTCCTGCTCTAAGCGACTCAGAATTCCGAAAGCTTCCACACATAGATTTTTGGTTTTTGAGTAACTGGTGTCCAAAACGCATCCTAGAGTTCGTTCCAGTGGCAGCACAAGATGCAGCAGGTTCCCCATTGAATGTGATGGCGAGTCTCACTGCATTTCAAGCTTCATCTATCTCGTCGTTCGAAACAGGAGTGCGTAGCGTGATTGCAATGATCTCCAGTGACTCAACAGTCACGAGCCAGAAACGAATTGAAAAGCTTCTTACTCTTCGTCGGACAATCTTCGAAAGTCTCATAGAACGTCCGGTGGTGCGGCTGCTGCTGCTGTCTAAGGACGTTACATGGGAATCCGAATGGTTCCCGACGCTTAAATCTCTATGTCACATGCATCTCAACGCAACAGTGGACATTGCAGATCGCTTATCTGAGATAGTTGGCAACGTGGATGCCCCTGTCGCAGTAAAATCTGAATCCAATCCGGTTAGTCTGTGGGACGATGCGTGGATGACTTTCGACATATCACGCGGTGCCTTAGATTTTCGCAGTGCTGTAACTGCTCTCATTGAAGGCAACGCCGGCGACTGTGGCGATATTTTGGTCAGCTTGAAATCGTGGTGGAGTAGTATAAATGAAGTGAGACGACTTGTTGGGCGAGTGAGAGTGGTGTATGGATACGAATCTTTTGCTGGAGAGGAAGAACAATGGATCAGAGACGTCAGAGATGCTGCTGAGAGGGAAGGACAACTGCTGGCGAAGTTCCTTGAGGACGAAGTCATCCCAGGGGGCATAAGTCTACTTGTAGACAAGATAAGAATTCTATTACGGGAGTCTTCTTCTGACAAAGCCAAGGTTGGGAAATTGGTAAGAGTCGCTAGGAGAATTGGTGAGCTTCCGCTTGCTCAGAAAGCCGCGAAGGACCTGGTTGGCGGCATAGTTGAAGATGCATATACAACTTTCGCAGAAGCTGTCTTCCCTGTTACGGTCTCAGTCAGTGCAGTAGAGGCTTACTTCAGTGGGGATATTGCAACCGAATTGTGGGAGGAAGAATCTAACGGCGCAAAATATCCGTTCGATACATCACCTTGGCTTGCTGAAAGTATTTACGATACCTACGTGAGACCAATCGTTGGAAGCGCGTCTGAAGATATTGTCTTGGGTTTTCCGTTTGGTGTGTCAGTCTGTCGCCGGGTTGTGGGGCAAAAGTGGAGCTCTGGTATATCGGACGGTATTGCCAAATATTTGGAACGGTTGAAGTGGGAGTCAGACCGCGATGGATTGAGGACGGCTTCGACCAGTATTGAGGAATTTAAGACCAATAACGACGCTGATGCCAACAATAATGACGAGCAAGATGATGAAACCAGTGAGCATATCAATACGGAAGACAACGAGGCCACGCAAGAAGGGCCTGCCGCATCCGTCGCAAGTGGTACTATAGATGTTACCAGAGATGAACCCCCAGTCGAATCGGCCACAGCTGGTACTACAGATGTTACCATAGATGAACCGGCTGACGCACCAGCTACAGCAGGTGAGGTACTCGGAAGCGATTCTCCAAAATCGTCTACCGAAGAAGATAAGAAAGCGACAGACTCTTCTGGTGCTTTGGTATCCCATCTGGTTGGCTCACAGCCACCGTTAAAACAAGCGCACTGGATACAGCTTCTCTTTGACGTCATGTATTTTGGGAAAGTTTTTTCCACAGATGTTTCCGCATTGCGTGACCTTGTTCTTAGCTCGATAGATGGAGATCACGAAAAGCTGTTGGATACGATCACGAAACGGGTGGACTCATGTTGGAAACGAACGCATCTTTTGTATGCAATCCTGTAAAGGAGTTTCTAATCGCTATTCATAGAATACCATATGCTATGTACAAGACATCATTATATTAGCAACATCACCCACCATTTTTCACATTATTTACGCATTTATACATTAGTCGCATGAATCTGAAAGTTTCTATACTAATTTGAACCCAAAATAGGTAATCATCCTAGCCGAACACTTCAAAGACGCCCTGAATAGCTTTCGATGCAAGGAAAGTACTTGCAACAATTGCACCATCGATGGCAATTACTGTTGCTCCTGCTAGCATAAATCTCGGCGCGAAAATTTTCCACACCATAAGATGCCGTCTCAGAATGAAAGTCATAATACAGTTTAACAGAATGAGTCCCCCAGCATAAATCATCGCACCTGTCCCGGCTCGGACTACTCTTCCCATGATAACTTCCGAGGCACGGGTGTCGCGAGGCGAGGGGGACAACTTGTAGAATACGGTCAATGGAACTGCGAGTCCAGCTAAAATGAAGGGGCCCAACGTATTGAAGATAAGCGCGAGATGAGTGAGCGGTGGTCTAATCGATTCTGTGAACAGGAATGCGACATCCCACTGAATTGACGCAAGCGTCGCTTGATGACCAGTTGCAAAATAATATTGTGTCGCCATAAGTCCAATAACTGTTGGTGTAAGTATAGGAGACTTCGTGAAGAGCTCAAGTGCGTCACCGAGTTCCAGGAGCGTGAGAATCTGGTAGACCATGACGGACACCGCAATGCCACCAACAGGCTTCATACATAGTGCAACCGCCGCGAAGATAGAAAGAAATAGCAACAAATATAAGCTACCATATGTATTTCCAAATCCAATAATCTCAACTGATACTGGTGACGTTTTGGAGGCAGTATCCACGTCACCGTTCTGCACCGCTTGTTTGATCTTCTGTTGGTTGTTGGTCATTTCCACTCGTAAGCAGAACGGCAAGCTACGGAACCATGCAAGCGGAGCTCCGAGGACTGTAACGCCAAATAGTACCCGTGAAACAACGTATTTAAATATTTTGAGCACTTCCACATAAGCTTGCGCATTAGGATCCGCTTCGACATAGTCCAGTGCCCAATATAAGCCAACTAGGACAAGTACGACCCGGAGACCGAAACCAACCCATAAGGGAGCCGACCCTTCATATGATGCTGATGTGCGAAGGAAGGATCTAATTATAGCTGGGAAAGCCATAGCAGTTCCGAAGAGGACAATTATTGCGGGCAGTGACGAAACCGACGATGCCGTAGACGCATAGAAATTGCTGGTGCAAAACGGCAGCTGCTCCTCGCGACAGATCCGTGGATATTCTGCTATTCGCGATTGAATAATAAACACTACCGCGTGGATAACAGCAGTAGCACGAGATTTAGCATCTGGGAGTCGGAACGACGCGGCAAGGAATATGAAGCCAAAGGACACCAAAAGAAAAGACAGCGACCTTGCTTCCCAGACCACATATGAATTCGATGCGAATAAGATTCCATGCAGTATGATGGACAAAAGTGCCAATACTGTCCATTTGGACACCGGAGATTTTGTACTGGGAAGTTTACGCACCCCTTGGAAAAATCCAATAATCGATCCCATAGCACAACCAAAAACTGCAGCGATCTGAAGTCTTGATTGGAGGTATCCCAGTCCCGCACCGGCAACCAAGCCCATCACGCCGCCATAGCCAACTTTCGGGGCGAGAAAATTCAAGTGATCTGACGGGCACTCAACTTCTCCATCAAAACTAAAGTAGAATACAACCAGTGTTCCCAACGTTGCCACAAAAATGACGATTCCTGCAACCATGCTTGGCACATCAAATCTTGCCCACATTTCGCGGCAGCTTTTCAGGTTCTGCTCCTGATAGGCGAGGTACAATTTGCAAATACTTTCATAGTCCTGTGACGAATTCCATGCTTGCGACGCTGCGGAGTAAAGCTCTGCTAATTCAGAGTTTCCCTCAAACGACGGGTGACTGGATCTATACCGATAAATCTGTTCCGCAACAATACGCGACGTGGATGCAAGCTTTTGGAAGTTATAGTCCGAACCGAGCATAGCTGATGCAATTGGCGATCCAAGATTATTAAATGGAACGGGAAGGTCTAATAGGAATGACAGAGTAGGGACCAGATCGATTTGGTTGACTGTCTCTGGTTGATCCACTGGTGCTAAGAAAGGTCTACTCGAGTACCTGCGGATGACAATTAATAGCGCTCTCCGGACAGAATTGCCGCCCACTTACAGAAACAATCCTGCTTCTATTTCCCCCTTCGAATCACCGCCGTGGTCTCCCTTTTCGTCCATTCCATGGTCTCCTAAAACAACCAAAAGTGTCTCGTCATCGTCCTTTATTGCGTTTACGACGGACTTAATTACTCCGTCCATTTCAAGCAGCTTTTCATTCATTTGTGGTGTGTTTGGTCCAAACCTGTGGCCAGCATGATCCACGCCCAAGTAATGGGCAATCAAAATATCCCAGTCGTCTTTCCGCTGTAGCAAGGGCCATAGGTGCGAGGTAACGCCGGCATCAACAGAATGCAGGTCCCAGACGTTAAACGATTCGTAAGGAAAAGTCAAGTTCTTGTCCTCGTATGTGCCGTTCGACAAGGATGGGAACAGAGTAATCCAAGTGTCGTCACCTGCAAACGCTATCCTATCATCCCCTCGCGATAACAGAACTTGCTGAATCCATGAGTCTTCCGTCACTTCTGCGCCGTTAAAGTTCGATCCTGCATCAATAAACGTCGGCAATGAGCCTGTAGTCAATGCTTTGAGCCTTTGCAAGGTGGTAGTCGGCGGATCTGCAATAAATTTGAACACGGCGGCATGCTCGGGCTCGGAGGCGCTGAGCAGCAATGGTGTTGTCAACACATTCAGGTAATATGCATCATTGTTACCACCGGAACTGGTAATGAAGTCATGACGGAGAGCGTCAATAAGGATTATCACTACTCGTTTAAATTCACGAGGGAGAAGGACATCGGGGTTAGAGTAGGTGGCGGACTTCACAGCAATATCCGGTAGGACTGGTCTCGTAAGAAGAAAGCCAAGGGCAAACAGGACAAGCGCTAGTAGTTGCAGAGTCAAAAACCATATTGGTACAAGCAAAGATATTCTCGTCGAGTACTTTAATTGGGACTGGCCTGCCCGGGGAACCGAGGATGCGGGATCGGTTCGAGCAGATCCCGCCATTGTAGAACTGAATCGCGGTTATTGAATATTCTCATCGGCGGAGGGAAACCAGTCGAAACTGCCCACACGGCTTACCTTCACTCTATAAATCGCACTCTCGTGAAGCCATTCAGTACGGTAAATAGTTTCCCCTTCTTAAGACCAATTGCTATATCATCCGCCTATAAGAGAGCTCCGACGCTTTGATATGGACTTCCAACCAACCGCTCGGTCCGGCACTGCGTCGAAAAAGTTACCCTGGACGGACGCGCTATGTTTGAGTATGTTACGCTCAAGAAAGTTTTACATTACGATTTAGCTAAGTACTAAAATTCAGCTTTTTGTGCAAGCCAACAATGATACGCTTGCACATTGTCCAATAGGACATAGAGAAGAGTAACGATCCACGCACTCCACTGATGGTCACTTCATTTTCATGCGTACAAGCGATGGAGTTGAGATGTGTTTCGCCAAGAGTCGCTCCAATTGAAAGGCGTAGGATATCTGACAAAAGAAAAAATGATACCAGTATGTTACCCAACCTAACTGTACAATTATACAATATATGCTTGCCATATTATTACACATACAAATACAGCGAATTTATACGCCATACCTAGATCGGACACCCCGCCCTACTACATCATCTACCAAGGACTGAATTGAAGTACTATGACACTCTCTCTAAAGCCTACAAGATATTGTTAGTAACTCAGCTATCATCGTGGATTCAAAGATTTCTTACTTCCATCATGACAACAGAGTTGCCCCTTATAACCTATGATCATACTAGTTAACATATAACCAACTGAACAACAAAAGAGTCACATACAATTGTTCCAATCCTGATCCTCTCACCACCAGTCTTTTCTTCTACTGCATCATCTAATACCAGGTTCAAGAATACCTTTGACGTGTGGTCAGCAGGTTTTATAAACAAGCTGTAAGTGCCATCACTCACATCGTAACCCCGTAACACACCGATAACTTTCCGCGATCCATTAAGTTGAACAAACAACCGCTTGTCCATATACTATAAATTTATGGCTAAAATTAATAATGTCCAACCAAAAACACATTACGACCAAATGTTCGTAAAATCGTACCTTCTTCAATTCAGGCGTCGTTGGCTTTGACATCGTCTATGGTTATCACAAATTGAGCCTTGCTATATGATTATCGTTTTAATTGGGTTGATAGCTATCTCCGTTGCTGAATTTCGAATTATAACCGCGATTCTGTCTAATCGTACTGTAATTAAGTGCAAATGTAGCAAAACATCATGTAGAAGAGCGCGGGAGCAATAAGGCAGGGTGATATCCGGGTAAGTCATTTGTGAGCTTGGAACGCCAGTTTGACTTTTGAGGGAACTGTTTGTTGCCTATATAATACCAAAGCTGAAATTGCTTAATTCTTACACTTGGAGATGGCCATTCTATATCCGCAATTGTTATCGCGTGCTTCAGTTTAAGTGATCCTAAAGGTCTGATCACATGGGTATTTATATAAATGGCTATATTTCGGAATGTACAGAAGCTACCGGCGGAATTCCTTCTAAAGAGTCGCGATGGCATTGCATTTAGGCGATGCCTGTGTTCGAGATCACAAGACCTGCTATGTATGAGATATACCAGCAACGCATTACGGTATCCATCTCCAAGAAGTCTGCATAAAGACGAGGAATTTCTTATAAATGGAACTTTTCACCACGATATATTGACGCGGCATGCAACAACATTCAGATCATTTAGATCAACTTCAATGGTGTTTCGCGCGCCTCAGCAGCAATCGTCCATGCATCAATTCACGGAAGAAGAATTCAGACATGCAATTCTCCAGTCAAGTACGATTAAGCGAGAACATGGAGCAAAATTGCGCAGGCGAATATTTCTGGGAACGTTGTCAACGTCAATATTGCTCTACGGTCTGTACAAGTTGTATGTGCAAGAGGAATGCTTTTTTATTCCATATTGGATCAAGCCGTACGTCCTCGAAGAGGTATTGACACGGGGACAATTAGATAGCCTAGAACGTATGTATTTTCACATGCTTTTGGACGTGCCCAAGTATGGTACTGAGTGCCAGTTTAGACATGACGGGTAATGCGCTTTTAGAAGCGTTGGCATATCAAGAGGTGGTAGCCGCAAATCTTGGCCTACCTATAATTATCGAATCGCTAGATGCGGTTAGATTTTCATTTCCGCCTGATCGACCGGCAGAGCATGTTTTGAAGGGTATTGAAGTGTACCGCAAAACCGATAAACAAAAATTACCAGGTATTCGGCGAAGTGTCCGAATATTTTCAATACGAGACGTACGATCCAAGTTTATTGTTCCACTAGCAGATGCTATAGGTATGACAACAGACGAAGCAGAAGAAAGCGTCCATGACATTGTCGAAAATATGGAGCTCAAAAGTAACGTTTGGGTGGAGGTGATTGGTACAGCCGTGATTAGCGGGGCTAAAGCACGACGAGAAGAATATGAGCACAAGGACAACGCCAATCCACAATCCAGTTCTGTAACACGCAGATGCGTTGTTCAGTTTAAGGGCTACTTGGACCTTGAAAGAATGAACACAGTAAGGATCCAAAGTGGAGATCTTATATTTTACGAGAACGGTAAAGAGGTGAGAAGGATATCTTGGTAAAAGACGTATTTTGAGCATCTCCTTTACATCCAACCTATTGTACATATATCACAAAAATACATAAATACTTTAATCAAAACTGAGCCAGATGCAGACACGAACCAGCTAAAAAGGGGCGGCGCTTAATGCTTCTTTAAGCTCCTTTTCGCGCGCCTCGATCTCTTCTTTTTGCGTATTGAGTTCTTCTAATAGTTTAAGATGCGAATCACGTTCTTCACGCATACCGTCTAAAATAACAGCAAGCCTCTTAATTACAGACTCCAAATCTGGAAGCTGTTGGAGAACCCTAAATGATGACTGTTGCGTGCCTCTCTGTTTCGGAATTCCATTACTTTCGACGTCTGCGTGTTTGGTTGAGAACGCCTTTGATCCAAACGCACCTTTTCGAATTTGCTCTTCCTCCCATCCACTGTCAGAACCACTGTCATTCTCCCCAATATAATGATATTCGTCACCAAATTGCCGCTCCTCATCTTCGCGGTCATTGATCATCTCTTCAATATCCCTTCTCCGTTGCATCTTTTGTTCAGCCTCTTGTGTCGCTGACAGAGGTATTCGGCCATCACTTCCTTCCGCAATCATCTCGTATTCATTCTCAAGAACGTCGTCTTCTCTCTGTAGTCGGCTCGTTCGCTCACTTTCGTGCTTGTCATACATCTCAACTCCGTCCATATCCGAGTGAGCTTCGTCATTATCGACTTCGTCATCTAGCGACACAAATTCATCATTTCTAATACCCTCTGCCTTTTTGTGCCGCTCCTGAATGAGATGACCGATTAGAGCTTCATCCGGCATGGCACTAACTCCTTCACTTCCCGCAGTGTCCACGTGATAATGACTATCATCGGGCATGTCAATGTCTCCCCTCTCATCAGCATTAATATCACTGCTTGCATATTCAGCCGGTGTAGTGGGTGTGGAACCACGTAATTCGTCGAGATAAGCTTTCGAGTACGTAGGGGCACTCGTAGCGTTGCCGGAGAAACTTGGCAGATTCGGTGCAAGTTTGGCTCGTAGCTGGGAATTCAAAAGCGAAGAACTCAGTTCTTTGCTCTTAGGCTTTCTCATTTTCCTTAGGGAAGAAGCCGTCACAACATGATAAGATTCCTGCCCATCGTCATCATCGTCCTGCCAGCAACTCTATGTCAGTTCCAACGACATACTTCCGCTTTCTTCAAGTAACATACCTGATTGTTCGTGGTAACAGTCCTTCTCACTCTGTCGCGAGATACAGATGAACTGTCGTCGACTGCAGATTCGACGTCGCGTTGTATACTGTGGACTGTCGGTTGAGCCTCCTGCTTCTCGCCACTCATGACTGCGTTATCTTTCGCAGTCGACACCTGTGCTGACGAGCCATTGGCGCCGTTCTCCGTTTCTTCATCTTCAAACGTAAGCTTCGGTCGAGCTCTTCTGTTTGACGCTGCTTTTTTGAAGCGATTGGCCGGTCCAAACGTGGCCATGGACGAGATGGTTGCTAAGACGTTTGGGAGCAAATGCACCTTCGACGCACTTGAATTTTCCCTCTCCAGCAGAAGTGTAAAGTTTATGTGTCGAATTACCGTACACAATGTTCTCGAAGAAAGAAGGCCCGATCTACACTAAAGTAAGCACATAATGACATCAGCCTGCTGGGCAACAGGATACATAATTGCTTTGGCTGTGGTTCCAGGGGCTAAAGTGTTTGCTGGGACTATGGCTCGAAAGGTTTTTGGTTTAGGGTTTAGTTTATGAGATTCGGCAATTATCAAAAGGAGAACAATCTCGGGAACTTCCCGCATCAGTGCTAGAGTTCGTGACCCGACATCCACTCTGAAATTATCCATCCAATCCAGAGAACTAGCGATCCATCATTTGCAGCAATTGGCCAATAATACACGCGCCTGAGTTCGCTTCTCAGATGCGTTGTTGCATGTCAAAGTCGCATCTATTGAATCGGCGTGGTCGCGACTGAGTCCCCTTGACCGTGAACTGTGCTCGGAGAACAATATCTCCCAACACCATGGCAGCAGTAACAACGGCACCACGACTTCCGTCGGAGACAATCAAATTATGGACAACAGGGGATCCCACACGTCTACTGCATCTCGCGCGTCAAATTGAGGCACATCATGAATGGAAGGCTCATTTGAATCCGCAGGAACATGCAGTCTTTGCTCAAGCTATTGCGGAAGGCAATGGTTCTTGGACGAGGCTTCTATCGACTTCGGCGGCAAGGAAAGCCAATGCGGAAAGGACGGCGCTAGAAGAGGATGATATGGATTCATTGGACGATCCGCCGAATGATCAAGCACCGATTGTGAATGGTGTTTCCAGCGATCTATTACCTCACACTCCGAGGCCTTCGCCAGTCCCGCAAGGTGCAGATATTCCGGGCTCGCCCGGCATAAACAGCGGTACAGAACAACCTAGTTCGTCGGACGATAACGGGGAAATGAAGACGACGCCAGAGGAAATTGATTTCGTGTCTCTGGCGCTAAAAGTGCGACATATGCTCTACGCGAAATCAGTAGACTACATATTCCCGACAGTTAGCAAACCTAGCAGTGGCACATTCGAAGTTGATTTCACATTCCTAGACGAAGAAGATATAAATACAGGTGCAATCAATGGAGAAAGCGATGTGACGGTGATGGAAAAGGCACCCGTGGCTCGCAGGGTTGATGAAGATGATTACGACGATGATGACGAAGAAAACGAAGAAAACGAAGTAGAGGAGGGCAAGCCTGAGCCTGCGAAATCAATTCCACAGATACTTGGGCCCAAACCACAGTCTAACAGCGTAACGCCTTTGGCGGAATCCTCCTCGACCTCCACCAAGTCGGCTGTTGAGGGAATCATTACTCCTGCAGGTCTGCAATTCGGAGTGGATATATCGAATATTTCTTAACAAGCTATAGATACACCTAAAGCCAGTGAATCGAAACACGCAGATGAAGCGATACTACAGGAGATGTACAGCATATATCAGACACTCGATGCTGATGCGGACATATACATGAAGCATTCAAAAGTTAGTGTGAGTGATGCACGATCGCAATATGTTCAGCGCGACTGCTAACTTCTGACAGGAAAATTCAACTCAGGGACACGAAGCTAACAATGATACCACCGGAAAAATGGTAACGCTACGTTGTGCATAGTCGAACTTGGACAATTTATTAACGGTTTTGTGACACCGACAGGCTCAATTAAATTTCGGCGCAGCTCATCTTAGCTTGAAGGTTATAAGCCTTCCCATGTTGATTTAATATCTCTGATCTGACAATAATATATAGCACTTACTGGCCGTTATTGATGCGAAACGACAACAGCTCACGTTCTCGGATATTGAACTACGAAATCTGATTTCAGATGTTAGAAGAAATCGCTCAAAATGGGTAAGTGAAGCAAACTTAGAGAGCAAGTAAGATGATTTTTGACGGAATTCCTACATAGGCAAGCGAAGACCGCGTTGGCCAAGAAGAGCTCTACGAGGCGGCCGAAAGGGTTGTGCTGGAGCTTCGAGCATACACTGAGCACTCTTCTGCCTTCCTTAACAAAGTTAACAAACGCGACGCCCCGAACTACTTCAATGTTATCAAGAATCCAATGGATTTGAGCACAGTAATGAAGAAGCTCAAGGCACTGCAATATCGGAGCAAACAGGAATTTGTTGATGATTTAATGCTCATATGGGATAACTGTCTGACCTTTAACGCCGACCCGCAACATTACTTGCGAAAGCATGCAATAGCGATGAAGAAGAAGACGCTATCTCTAACTCCACTCATACCTGATATTACAATCCGCAATAAGTTTGATATCGAAGTTGAAGAGTCTAGTGTTCCAACAAGAGATATGTCAGTTGACTTTGACATGGAGAGTGAAGACGGGGACAGCATTGGTACGAATCACAGGGCCTCGACAAGGGCTGTTGGAGGCAAGCATGCATCGAAAAAGGGGCCGCCACCGTTGCATCTCGTTGATGCACACAAAGCTAGAGTTAGTCAAGGTCCCGAGAGAGGGCCCGAATCAGAAGATGAGCAGCCGCAACCGCAACAATACCAGCAACTACAACAAGAACAACAACTAGACCAACAGCATCCAGCCCGCCAACCGGAAGAACAGCAGCAAGCCTTTGAATACGAAGTTATCCCAACGATGCCAGAAACGTTATGGAGCATCTCCAGCAAGTTGCAGATCTTAGAGAATGAGCAATTTGAGACGGCGGTCGATATATTGTCGACAGACTCGCCGTTTCTACCACCCAAATCAGGTCTGGCTGCAAAGATGGACGCTAATTTGAGGGAGTTCCAACATATTAGGAAGGTCTGCTCCAAGATCGGGGTTATCAAGAGAATGCAGCAGCAGCCTCATCTCTATAGTACCCAATTGAAGGCCTACAATCCAGAAAAGCTCAACGAACCGGATGTGGACATGGAATCACGATTACCTGGTCAATCTGAGGCTCCTAAGGAGGTTGTTGAAGCCTGTCTTCAGAAGTCTGTCGCCAAACTGGCAATGCATACGGGTTATGAAGACTGTCAGATGCTCGCACTTGAAGGGCTTACTGCTGTAGCGGGGGATTTTATGCAACGACTTGGCCGGACGCTGTGTCTTTACATGGAATCCAAACGAGGAGTTCGCCGGTACTCATTAGAGGACATGATTTTGCAAACCTTGTACGAAAATGGCACTTATGATCTAGGTGGGCTGGAAGGTTATGTTCGAGATGATATCGATCGATTTGGAACGAAACTGAGAGACGTTCGAGAACGCATGAATCTGGCGCTGGCTGACTACTTGCGTCCTGCTCTGGCGGGTGATAATAGCGATGCTCAGTTTGATGATGGCAGTCAAGAGTTCATTTCTGGCGGTTTCTCCGACGACATTGGCGAAGATTTTTTCGGATTCAAGGAACTTGGATTGGATGAGGAGTTGGGATTGTCCTCCTTGTCGGTTCCGTTGCATTTGCTCCATAGTCGTCTACATGCCAGTTCGAATGTTCAAGCGTATGCAGGGTTACTGTGTGTTCTTTTCGGCTCTTTCGCTTGCTAATCAGTTTTAGTGCTCCGGTTCTTCAAAACAAAATGGCCTCGGCACCAGCGTTCGAGGCGCTTACTCGCGACAAGGTTGATAAACAAATCGGCCTCTTACGATCGTTCTTCATATCCCGATTCGAGAAATTTGAACGAGATAATGTACTTCAGGAAGACGAGTTTCTGCCACCAAAACAGCGAAATCAAAGGCCAAAATTGCCACCGACCGGTAAGATTACGGTTGCCAAGAAGCGGAGTTCGCAAAATTCGTTTGCAGGTCCAGATAAAAAGAAGAAAAAAGTTCCGTAGACCAGAGTAGTACATAAGTCTTTTCATTTTCTATATTCTTGGGTGTTGTTCATTGGGCGGCCGGGCTGATTTTGATACAGCGTGCTTTTGTTTTGTATTTTTGGTTTGGTTTTATGGAGTTGAGCTTTCATGCTGTCGGGTTTTCTTGGTAAATTTGTCAATTTTTATTCTTGTGCATAAAATGTTTAGTTACGAAAACTTGTAAAGTATATATTTTCGGTGTTCATCATGTATTTTAGGTACTTAATGCCAACTGCTAATCGTACATAATAATATCTATATATTATGGAAGTATGTACACACAAACTATATTATCACAACGCCGATCTCCTAAATAAGCAACAATAATAATTATTCCGGGCCGGATGCTAGTGCGAGCTTAATGATTTTATAAATAAATATAAACTGGGACACGTTTTGGACCATCAGCATTCTCTGCTTTCTCAGGTTCCATACGGTTTCCAATATTGGATCATCCTTAGTCTCCGGATCGGCAATGCTTCCTCTATAGAGTAAAGTGGCCGAGCGTACGATGTATTCGGTCGCATTAGATGCGCCGTCAACGTCCGCGGCATCCAGCAGAGCGTCAGATGACCCATGCGTTATACAATTTAGCAAGAAGTCGATTGTTATGAACGTTCCCGTCCTACCCACTCCAGCGGAACAATGCACGACTAAGGGCGAATTCTCGGCAGTGTTGAGCTGATTCGCTAAATTGCACATGCTAACCAAGTTGCGCTCTTGTGATGCAATCGGCGTGCCAAAATCTCCCCAGGAGTCGAAAAACAAGTGATATACAGTCTTTGACTTTTTTGCTTGTTTTGAATTATCTCGAGTGTACTCGTCCAATCTGAACTTGCGAAGGACACAATTCGCGTCCTGGTGGTATTCCTTGGATTCTAGGGTCACGCGGCAGGCGAACCCAGCGTCGGCGTAGTTGTTATGGCGGTCCGGCCAATACTGGGCACATTTCTCGCGATGGCCCTCGTGTGTCGGCGTTAACATTACAACGACGGCGGGATCTTTCGTTTCATGCGTTATCATGTGCCAGAAGTGCGGTATCGTCGATTTTGTTGGACCCTAGCGTAATTGTGTTAGCAGAACTGCTATATGCCCTTTTAAATGAAACCTGTCCGTAGCTCACCTGTGAAGCGATGTACATCCTTGGCTTTAATCCGAGAGCTTGTAAAACGATTGGCGATGCGTTTATGTAGTCGCTGCCATCGTCGCCAACTTGTAGATGCACCCTGTTTCTATCCCATGGCAAAACGTCCTAGCAGAAGTTCATTAAATCATCAGTGATCGGAGGAGGAGTGAAAGATATTACCTACCCTGTAACGGTTTCTTGTGGATTCGTCCAGAGCACGTTCTAAGCTCCATTCGGACTGGCATCCGGCTGATATTCCTTCGCGAGTCCTGTCATTCTCTTCACTATCGAGACTCAAGAATTTCTCTGAGAGTTTTGCCTCTATATATCAATGTCATTTAGCTTGCGGGATTTTGAAATTTTTCGAGCTGCTAGTACTCACCATTTGTTGTCAGAGAGTTGAGGTAGCGGATCCTAGGATTCATGACTGAAACTATCGGTGAAGAGGTTGCCGGCTCCGGTCCGGAGCCGGCATTAAGCAAGTCAGTTACTATCCTCTTGAGCTTTGCCAGCTTGGCTAACGGTAATTATGGTCCAAGGTTTGCCCCAGAATTTTTACCTCGGGGGCTTGTGGCCATGAGATCGTTTATTGATGAGCCGATTGGGATAAAAAGGTTCCAAACTCTACCGCTACCGCACTTGCTCGGATGACCACGATAATGGCACAGGCGAGGAAATTATAGAAATTCGCCCTCCTTGGTTGGATTGAATTGGCTAGAAACTGCTGCAAAAAGGTTTTGAAAATAAGGTCGGATTGATCATAATTGAGTTTGCGTGTGGTTGCTCTTAACCTGTTTACCGCTGCTGGATGTCGTTCGCGGCACATAGGCCAATTCTGATAACATCACCATATATTGGACATCTCGAACGGGCGACAGAGTCAATTTGCACCGAATTTTTGGATCTTACGCATATTAATATACTTTTCGGTTCTGCCATAAGAAATTGGTTTTGCAAGCGCAATGGAAGAGGAAACAACTATTGCAAACGAGTCCCGCGACTATGACCTCGACCAGTTTGGGTTGGAGCCCCTCTCGTTCCCGCCAACGAGTGCTTCTGTCCTCGCGTTAGTCTCTGGGATTATAGACTCTGTGCCGGATTCTTGGACAGTGAGCAAGTCGAGCCCAAATTACTCGACAGTGGTCTATTACAAAGTTTTAAATGGGGAGCCGTGGTTTCTTCGACGGTCGGTGCATGATCACCCATTCGAGTGGTTTAAATCGGCATTATACGAAGACCATTTCGGTAATATGGTCAAATACTATGACGTTGTGAAATCTGCGACACAGACGACGGAGCGAAATTCGTGGAAGGGATTCACACTGAAGTACACATTACCTTGGCCATTCGCGCAACGCGACATTGCAGCTTGGCTGTTCGCACATATGCCGACTGATAATGAGAACGAGTTTACCATTGTTGTATTACCGGCTGATATTCCACTACCGGAGGATTATACGACTAGGGCTGTTTATTCTTTCTTTCACAGAGTAAGGAAGACGGAGGATAATAAAGTCGAGTGGATAATGGGGCAGACGGTAAGTTTCAATCACAAGTTTTAATTGTCAGCTAGTCGATGACTAATGAGTTCGTGCCAGAGTGATATGCGCGGAAGCCTGAATAGATGGACGCAAAATATGTCTGTACCTGGTATTTTGGTCAATGACATACCGACCTTTCTGAACTGGATGGATGACAATTACGGCAGCCAGGAAGAAGAAATCGAAGTGGGCGAATGATGCGAGGGGTGACTTAGCGAGCTGTTGCAGTGATAGATAGATGTAGAAGGGAGATTAGGGTCATAGACAGGGATGATTGTCATAAATGATGAATAGAATGTGAAAACTTAGTCAATTTCAATATCTATCATTGGATGAGGACATCCATGACTTGTATCAGGCAGAACACTGCAAGCATATGAGCTTAATACAAGCTGTGGCAGAGTTTAGAAGAGAAACTTGTAATCTCAGGATGCATGACTGCCAAGGTGCCATTAAAGGCCATTATTACGACAGTAATCTGATATTCGACTAACTATTGTGGGTTATTTCTGGAGATGTGTGACCCACTTACAGACTCCGCCGGGACAAAGCATCTGGCACCACGCGGGAAGACTGTCATTCTTTCTTTACGCGGCAGAATGGTAAAGGTAAGATATACAAGAGACCCACCAGGCGATCATTGATCGATGCAGAAGCGAGATAAGCAGATTGCGCTGTTCCTAAAACGGGTTTGTGCCTAAAGTGGATATGCGGCGGTGCACTTGCAGCCGCATCCAGTTACGTGGCTTGCGCATGGGCCACCCCCCTCAGCCAATTTCGGGCACTTCTTCGTTGGGAGTTTGCGAGCGGCTCCGCTGGCGTTCGAACTCCGCGTGAACTTAACCCGGCCCGGCCCGCGGCCAGTTCGGCCAACAAATAGGCCTCTAACTCCTCTCTTGCCTGTCTTCTCCTTCCTACTCTTCTCTTCTCTTCTCTCCCGCGTTTCTCATTATACCATTCCTTTTCTCTTGTCGACAAATTCCAGCTATTCCTTTATCCGTCTCGACTTGAGAGAACGAGAAGCAAGCCAATTGTATTATCTACCAATCTACGTCACTTGTATATATACGTATATTGCTCTTTGGGTGATCGTCGGCTCATCTCTCGTTGCTTTTGCTTCACTTTGCTATACATAATCTCGCCTGCTTTTTTTTGTCTTTTTAACTTGCGGCGTCTTTACTCTTGCCATTTCCGGTGTTGTTCATAATGCCCAGCCTCCTTCGTCGTTTGCTCTATCCTTACGCGCCAACATCAGTCCCGGTCCCTCGTGACAACGGGGGCTCTGTGTCTCGGAATGTCGATGCTGCCGACTGCACAGAAGCTCTGTCGGAGAATGTAATCGACTGGGATGCGACACTTGCAGAATATGAAATCGTCACACCTTACGACGCGGACATTCTTACACAGCCTGGCACAAATC
Organism: Lipomyces yamadae; assembly: GCA_030556285.1. Classification (NCBI taxonomy): domain Eukaryota; kingdom Fungi; phylum Ascomycota; class Lipomycetes; order Lipomycetales; family Lipomycetaceae; genus Lipomyces; species Lipomyces yamadae. Next base: position 33,766 of record JAKTPU010000064.1, on the reverse strand, counting down.
TGACTATTGACGTCCTCAACGCCAAGGCGCCACCACCCGTCGACGTGTCGGAATCGGACGCGACATCAGCCGCCACGTCATTGTCGTCAACATCATCTTGCAAAGTTCCGTCTTCGGCATCTTCCAGCCAGGAAGATTATCTTGATGTGCACTTGCGCCCTCTCACCTACGTCGAGGCCTTTCGCAATGGTCTTCCGCCTAAAGGGCGTCACCTTCCTCTGAGCGCGCGTCAAAGCCCGCGCACGAGTGTCTTGATGTCCCGCAAGTTGGAGACAAAAATGTTCAATTTGGGACCAGGCGCTTGGCATATGGCCATGCCGGCTGATGACGACGATGATCATTACTTTATTACTGATCAAAAGGCCTGCAGGAGCCGCCAGCGCGAGAAGTCGTTGATCATGGACAAGCGTGCTAGGTTGCATGCCATGATGGTCTGAAAGTTGTTTTGTGTAGTCTGGTCTTGAGCGACTTACTTTACAGGCGGGATCAAACCACACATATTTTGGCGTTCGTGATTGTATTATTATTACTGTGTGCTAGATTCTTTGGGCGGGCTGATAATGGGTTAAGGCGTGATTAGCGGGTTTTATTATGGGGGAACTCTTGTTACTCATGCGCAAGTCTGCGATTGGCGTTAAATATTTTGTCCGCAAACGGTTATTGCCGAGGCGTCAACAAATTGAATTTTAAGTGATCACTCTGTGCCTTTTACTGGGTCGTTCGCACCCGGTGGCGTTCACCGTAAATTGAACGACTGGTTAATCGTTGTCATCGTGGATCTAGTTTGTGGTTATGAAAAGATTCCATCCTTTTAACTACAGATTTCTGAATCAATAAAAAAACAACCCTGCAAAACTCCATCCATTGCATACCCAATATTATTTCATACTTTTGTCTCAACCATCCCTGTCGGAAGTTCTTCCCCGACCTCAATAACAGTCCTGCCGACACCATCAATCCACTGAACGTCCTTCACAGTCCGACGATTGCTCATGGCAAATAAAAAGACCCATACGTGAACAACAGCTCCGCCGAAACAATACACCCTCACGACGTCACCCTTTCCAATCTCGTTCACACCTTCCACCACAGCTCCGATCCACCCTATCCGTCCAGCTCGAATGGCTTGTGTGATATTGTCCCAAAACTTCATCTTGTCACTTGTCAGCCAGCTCGAAACATCCACACGCCAGTATCCTCGTTCGAGTTGATCTGGCGGCCATTCCCGACGATCACGATCATCCGCTCGGACCCGTACACATCTCGCGCGTGGAGTGTAATAATCCTTCCTCCTGAAAGCAACATCCATCTGTTTCTTCAAAGTCCTGGTAACAATTTTGACTTTTGTCCCAGATGAACCATTGGTTCCCATATTCTCACTTGCATCACTGACACTGTCCGTAGAATTCGATTCAGGCGGATAATATACCTCATGCGGATCTTCTTTTCCCAGCAACTGCGCCAATGATAACGTCGCGCCGAAGACTGGTATACGTGTTGGGATCCTGTCCGGTGATGTGAATGAAGACTGCTGCGACGACGATTCGTTAGTTTGTATCGGTGTATTATGTGCATCCGTCAAATTCAATGACTGTGCCTGGGTGTCTGAACGACCATGATGACTACTCCACTTTGGCAGTGATGATGCTGGTAGAACGTGCTTCTGATTCGCGACTGCCAGTGACGAGATTTTGGGCGGTCGAGTCCAGAAGCGCAAACTTTGGCTGAGGTCAATATCATTGCACATTGACCGTTCTTGATTTGATGCGTCTGAAGCTTCATGAGTTATAAGAACAGGTACTTGACCTGCGCAAACTTGTTTCGAACGTCTCCAATCATGTGTTTCGGCCTGGGCATCAATAGAACCAGTCAAATCATTGCTAACCGACGCAGGCCTTGACCCTTCGGTGCGCAGATCTTCATTTTCAAGCAAAACAGGCACTGGGCAAGAGTCTGGAACTATGGAATCACTATGCAGTGTTCGTATAAGGTCCGTGTAATCCACCGTGTGCGGCGACAACTCGGATAATGACTTTGCAACAAATACCTGTTCCTCCATCAAACTAACCCCGTCCAGCCCTTTGCTCTCGGCCCCATACGCCGGGTCATCCTTTTCCTTCGTGCAAGCGTGGCTGTCGTCGGCAACACTATTTTCAACAAGAGACTCATCTTTACTATGGATGCATATTTCTAAGCAAAAGTTATGCACCATATGTCGACGAAATGGTGAAAAGTTAGCAGCGGCAGTTGCTAATCTGACGTGCCGGTCCTGGGTTGTCGCAACCGCTGAGATGTCCGGCAGTTCTGGGGGCATTTGTAATACTAATTCCGAGCGGTCATCTGTGGCGGGACGAGAGTCGAGAATCCGACTATTTCCCGAATCAATTGACGTACTGGTAGTAGAATGAGACGATGACGAGTTCTCAACACGAATTTGGCTCAACCATCTCTGCGATGTCTGTACATGGTCCTGGAGATGCTCGACAACCAGTTCGTCACGCGTCGTCTCATCATTGTCTGAGCTGGTGTCAGTCGACGAGTGCTTGTCATATCCAACATTGTCATGGTGATAGCTGCCCTGCCACCGTCGCCGCTTCCCAAGAACTGGACTTGGTGTGCGTCTTTGTGCACTATGGCGATTGGCTCTGTCCAATTCCAGTGGTGGGTGTGATGTAGGTGACGCATCCACAGAAACGTGCAAAATCTCCATTTCTACACATTTTTGCCAATTATTACATAAACCCGTCTGGATAACTCTGGTTGTCGTCGCGAACCGCGCCTCCGTATCTTATCGAGGTGACACGAAATCGGTTTTCTGTGCCAGGCCTGTCAAGTTCGCGTTCGTAAAATTCATTCGAGCTGCGTTAAGGCACAGGCTAACGCTCCAACGTTACTCTTGTTTTGGGGCTCCAAGTACCGAGTTTATGCCTTCTAGATTTGGTGAAATGTGACTCAATTTAAGACCGAAATTTATCAGCATGAGCCGCATGAGCAAATTACAGTTGGGTTTTAACAGCGAACCCTTGTTTAATAATTCAAAAACCTTTTTGTATCTCACCGTTTTTGGATATTTATTCGCAATTTTTCTTGGTCCTACGATAGGAGGTTCTTTGACCGGTATAGATGCCGATTATTAGTATTCCTCTGATATTTTCGAGACCCAATATTATATTTAGTAGTCGTACGTCATCGTTGCGAATATCCTCCCGAGCAATCCAGTGTTTATATCCACCAAAGAAGAATATTACAAGATTGCTGTCGAATAGTACAATTGCCATGTCTGAATACAAGAGTATTGCGGCTACCGACTTTAAGAGTACGTCGGCATTTTGCAGTTGTGTAGTTTACTTCTTGCAATTCTACATATATCTGGAAGCAAGAAGAATGATAATGATGACTAACAATTTGTGGGCAGGTGACACTGTCACGACGCCGACAGCGTCCATGTTGCAAGCCATGTTAACGGCTACCCACGGTGACGATGTCTACATGGAAGACAAGACAACCAATGATCTCCAAGCTCGGGTGGCTGAGATGTGCGGCAAGCCTGCCGCCCTTTTCGTCGTGTCGGGTACTATGGGAAACCAGATTTGTTTGCGAGCGCATTTGCATCAACCTCCACATTCGATTCTGTGCGATTATCGTGCTCATGTATACACTCATGAAGCTGGTGGGCTGGCCACTTTGTCACAAGCTATGGTCACGCCTGTGCACCCAAGAAATAAGCTCTATCTAACTGTTGAGGATGTCGAGGACTATTTGATTTGTATGTTGCCATGATTAAGTTTTCCGCCATTCTATAGCATTGTTTTGCTAACCAAGTACAAAAAAGTGGGCAACGATATTCACACTGCGCCAACCCGGGTCATTTCGCTAGAAAATACACTTGCCGGCTTGGTGATGCCGATCGAAGAAATCGCCAAAATCTCTGCGCTCGCCCGAAGGCACGGTATCAAGATGCATCTCGACGGCGCCCGGCTCTGGAACGCTGCCGCAGAAACTGGCGTTCCTCTTGCCGAGTATGGCAAGTACTTCGACACCATGTCGCTCTGTATCTCCAAAGGTCTCGGCGCGCCTGTTGGCACCGTTATCGTTGGCGAGCCAGAAGTTATCCAGACCGCGAATTGGTTCAGGAAACAGGCAGGCGGTGGTATACGGCAGGCTGGTTTGCTCGCAGCTGCCGCTGACGTCGCAATCACGGAAACTTTCCCTAAACTGAAGCAGACGCACGAAGTCACCAAGAAACTCGCGTCCGAACTCGAAGAAATGGGTCTCACTTTCCAGATCCCGGTCGAGACAAACTTCATTTTCTTGGATTTGGTCAAGGCTGGCATTGATCCTGCGGTTTTGATCGAGGAAGGTAACAGACTCGGCATTACTATCGTGGGTGCGCGAATCGCGATTCATTACCAGATTTCAACAACCGCCATTGAGAAACTCAAGCTGGCGGTTAAGAATGCGTTGGAGATTTCAAAGGAACGACATGCGAGTGGTACTAACGGCGTGAAGAAGCCGGAGGGTTCATTGGCGTACGGCGTTTACGACAAAATTGTGACGGATCACTAAAGTGTGCTTTGCAACATGCATCCATGGACTAGAGAGCGACAGAAGACGACTAGATTATGTTTTTGGACTTCTTTTTGTAACATAATATATAGAGATGATTCGTATATTAGGATCTAGCCCGGCCACATCTAGAAAAATTTTCCATAACTATACCGAAATTTAACAAGTCGGCTTTCCAACACACAGATTACCCGACCGACAATTATGACCGACATTGAGAATAAAATATAGTACATCGCCCCCTTACAACTCACAAACACAACCCAAACTTACTACTCGACCACGGACTCTTTATGATTCAAGTTAGTACATGCGGACCCGCTCTATCCCGTCTAATTCGTGTATAACCATGTGGAATGGCTAATTATTATTTGAACGGCCACCACCATGATTTTTTCTGCAATGAGGCTGACAACTGGCGGAAATGCTCCATCTCGCCGTAACAATCTCGGCCCCATTCGCAGCCAGCCATGTTCACGACAAAATCGCGTTCCTCTTGGTTGTAAAAGATACGTTTGTCTCCCTGTTGTTCAGAGCAGGCACCTTCTGGAAAAGCGTTTATTAGTCGTTGCGGTATGAATGCTGTCCCACTACGAAGCCATGGTTGGCCGGAATACATGTGCTCCTTAAAAAAAAAATGTGTTAACCTTATGTTGACCCTCATAAATTAAATCGGGGACTTAGAGGAACAGACTCACCAATGCGTCCTGCTCTTTGTGCTCCCATTGCATATGTCGTTGCTCGTAGAAAACTGGATCCCACCAGATATCGAGCAAAAAATCCGTCCATTCGCTCCTCCGGATCAAAAAGCTGCCAAGATTGAAACCACCGCAGTCTTGCGGGACAATGAGATTGATTTGATGCGTGTTATCGACAAATGGAATCTCAACCGGTAACCTGAGCGGGTTGTAGTCTTCCAAGCTTCTGTAAGTGTTGTTTTCAAGCCGGTTGAAGACCTGTTTTTCGAGCGAAATCGACGGCTCCATAATGTAAGTATGGAGATCAAGCCACCAGAACCATTCGGCCTTTGGATATTGCTTCATTGTCTGACGGATCACGTCGACTTTCTCCCAAGACTCTCGCCATTCCTACCCAAGGCTCGTTAGCGTTCAATTTTGTTCCGATCTAGATTTCCAAGCACAGAAAGCATACGTGTGCGTATCGTTTCTTGATCGACATGTCTTGAATTGCCAATTGGTATCCTACATTAGTGATTTTTTGTTAGTGTCCGTCCCCTGCTCGATCATCAGAGATGAAGACGTACCATGACGATCCGCATACGCTTTCTTATTCGCGATACTTGTTCGTTCAACCGCCCATTCCGTCGGACCTTTCCACTCCATGACTCCACCTCCCTGATTGACGGCCAAGATGATAACAAATTTACTCGACGTCCACGGTAACCGGGGCAAAAGTCGCACACCACTGTTTGCAACTATTGTGAAACACAGCACGACGAACAGTATCGCGGATAAAATGCGACGACGTAGTATGAGTTGTCGTACACGGGCCGGTAGCCGTCGAAAGCGATTTATCACACGTGACGTTCGCGACACGGGTGAGAATAGATAGTCGTCTTTATCCTTCATTCTAGGCAGCGTTGTCGTGTACAGAAAAAAAAAATCAACGTCTAGCAGGCACTCCCCTTTCCAAATATATGGGACAGTCTAAGCAGTGTGCGATGGTGAGCAAAGCAATTGCAGTTATTCGTGAACGAGCAAAAGAATAAAATGCAGACAATCAAGCACCTCTACTTTTTGTGGCGGACTCTTGAATATCGCAAAAGGCGCGACGTTGCAAGTGCGGTGCGTACCAAATGCGACGTGATGTCTTCTTTTTAACCGCGTATCATATAATTCACACCCAAAAAAAAAAAGCGCTGATATGGTCCGAGGTGCTTGTTGCGACTAGAAGGGGTTGACTGTTGACAACCTTACAAGGCGAGAGTTGTTGTGTCGAGGAGCACGCTTGTGCCTAATTCACACAAGGTTTCTTTCAAAGAAAAAGGCTATTTGACCAAACTTAAAATAGTGCCTTGGCTTCCCCCACCTTGCATAGACCAAGTCAAGTCCCCTTGGCCGGTTCATTGCTACACTATTTATAGGAATATAAAAAAGACTCGAAATTCGTAGGAGCTCATCAGCTCAATGCAATGCTCATGTAGGTGCTAGCATCCCATAATTTACCCAAAAAACCCTTGTATTGCAAGTGCTATTATACAAATTATTATACCATAACTAATCATCAAGGACATAACTTTCACAGTCCCGGGGAATGCATAGCTAATGACCGTACAATATATGCCTATCTGTTGCGCCATATTCACGTTAATTAAAATGCATCTTTGAACACGGCAGGATCGACACCGTTGACGACTTTATCCGCCAAGTCTCGTCTATCCATCGCCAAAAACACACGCCGGAGTGTGTCATACAAGTTCGTACTTTGGTTAGCCAGTACGTCGTCTTCTCCAAACTCGGTTTCGCCCTTGGGAACGCGATGCATGCTAAGCGCGCCAAGAAGATGCTGCGCAGCTTCCTTGTAGCAACCAATGTTGATACACGAGACTCCCAAGTTGTACCTTGCACGGACAAAAGATGGTCGCAACTCCAGCGCCTTGTAATAGGCTTCTATGGCTTCTTCCGACCGGTGAGAGTTGGCCAATGTAGCACCAAGCCGATTCCAGAGTAACGGATCATCTGGCCTGACGCTTAACGCAGTGTTAAAGCAATCCACAGCCTTATCATATTCCTCATTGCCATAAAACAAGACGCCAAGACCAACCTGGACGTCGGCATCCATTGTCATACCCTCCGGCGACAACTGTGCTGCTCTCAAGAATAGCTCGGTAACTCGTTCGTGTAATCGGAACCGATCAACATCGGCAAGCTGAGGTGGCTGGCCTCTGGCTTGGGCGACAATATCTGGGTACTTTGTGGCAATCCACCTCTCTAAAGTAGCATAGGCTGCATTTTCGTATCCTTCGTTGATGTAAGAGACAGCTAGGTTCATTAGCGCAGACTGGTTATTAGGATCCAGCTGGACTGCACGCTCCAATGCTCTGATTGCCGGATCTTCTTTCTCATTTTGCGCCTGCACTGCACCCAGCAATGCCCACGCTTCAATATGTTCGGGATTCTTTTGGACAGCAGCTTCAAAGGCAAGAGCAGCCTCGCTTAAATTGCCGCCAGTTTCCATTATCCGGACCCCTTCGGCGAAAGGGTCAGACAAATCCAGATCCCTATATCTGTTCTCCAGCTCGAATTGATAATTGCCGGCGTCAGACCGCAAGGTCGCATACTCTTCAAAGTCTCTGTCCCACGGCATTTGTAGCTCGCCATCAACACCTTCAACAGCAAATGGATTCTCCCGATCGAGATCTGATGAATCTAAGAACCTGTCTTGAGCGAATAAATTCTCGTACGTGAGGTCGATATTGTTCCGATTGCCGATCTCTTGAGCTGTACCATCATGCATATGCTGTTCTTGGATTCCGCGCCAGATATTTTCGAAATCACCGTGGAATGTCTCGTCCAGAGTCTCTCCGGTATAACTGTCCTGCAAGTCACGATCGATATCGTTCAATCCACGGCCCAGATCTGCGTCTTCTCTGGTAATAGCTCGCTCGTGCTCGGCTTCTATGCTCTTGAATTGCTCTTCCCAGTCCCCCGAATCAAGATCTACTAGTCGTCCTTTTCCTTTGCCATGTGACATAGTAACTCCAGGGCCGAACGCAGAAAAATCCTGTATATGTGACAGGTTGTGCATCATATTACCTGAATGATGCATTCCCGCCATTGGCATGGAGCCAATGCCGTAGCCAAGTCGCGGCTGCGCATATGTTGGCATATCCGAAGCCGTAGAGGTTGGTATTGAGAATTCCGCCATCCATTCGTTCGCGCTCGATGAGTTCTGTGCCGTAGACAGAGCCAAGCGATGGTTATTCATCAGTGGGCGGCTAAATCCGTGAAGTGCGGACATTTGGGCCTGCATTTGCTGAGACATCTGTGGTGGACTGCCGATATTTTGTCGTCTCATGGCTTCCAAACTCATTGGCAAGTCTTCAAGCGCATTCGCCGGTCCCTGGGACTGCAGCTGCTGAGAGAGTGGTGGTGGACTGCTGATATTCAACACTTCTCGTCTCATGGCATCAAACGCGAACATGTCGTTAGGGGCAGGCGAAGGGGAGTGTGACGACAAGAATCGGTCCATCATCTACGCAGCAACAATTAGTGTCAGAGTCGTGCGGTGGCGCCGAGAAGCACAGTATATAACATACCTCGCGATCATTCGAACTGACAGTTGTACCGTGTGAAAGACGCATGCTGGCTCCTGGGGCACTAGAGGTTGCCTCCGATGACTGTCCCGCGAACCTATCACGCTGAAGTGACTGGTCTTGGCCCAAATGCTTGTTTAGATGTGAGAGTGGGCTCCGCCCGACGGAGCAGTCGGCTGCTGAGGATCCCATGAACGACATTTCGTGGTTAGATGCTGACGGTGAACAAATGCGATAAGGAAAAGCTAGAGCCGTGGAGGACGGAAGTGTCTGCACTTTATTGTGATAGATGCGGGCTCAATCCATCAGCGGGGACGAAGCGCAACTTGTTCAAGGCCGCTGTCTATTTGGTTCGAGTGACTGTTGCCTAGTGATGATTTTAGTAATTGATCCGGGCAGCCCAGTGCCTGTGATATTACAGCCACAATTAATGTGGGGTCGGTTGGTTCGCAAGGACGTCATCGAAGAACCCGTGACCCGAAATTCCAGTAACTACCGAGGCTGAAAAGTCTGTGATCACGTGACTGATTATTGAGTATATTCTTGACGCAATGCTATTTTATTTGAATATAATAGTTAACTACGCCACAACGACTAAAATTAATTAAAGCTAATTAGAATGCTGAAAGAGATCTGGCCCATCATAAAGCCAGTCTCGTCGAAGCTGTAGATGTCTTCTTCGAAGATCCCGTACTTGCAGTTTTGTTTTGTTGCGAGCAAGGTCAAACCTGCCTTGAATACCCTTTGGATCCTCGCATAAGCCATAGGGCCCTCTGATAGTCGTATTTACGACTAATCATGGTTCGAAGCTCCGGTTGACGCTTGACGAGAGTTTGAAGCCCAGTTCTTGCCCACTGAATCTGCGTTTCGCAGTCGTTTGGCCATACCTTCTACGTCACTCAACCTAGAAGGAAATGCTCGCGAATCTAGATCGAGTACATGATTCACAATAGCTCTTTCTTCTAGTACATTGGCATTGCTACGAATTTATCGATATCGACCTTGCGTTCACTTGCTTACTCATGTGAGATTGAGGTACGAAAAGTACGGGGTGCGTACTGGGTTAGGGATATGTAATGTACCGTTAACACCGTCTTCAAAATGAGGATCAGGCAGAATCAAATGAACAGCAAGTTAACAACCCCCGACGGTGCCTCGTTTGATGCGGGACACAGTTCTGGATTTGGCGCGTATTCTATTCGGACCTAAAGTCGCTATTTTCCTAGCTAACTTTTGTTTTCCATGCCCAAATGGTATTTGTCACTCCTTGGCTATATATTTGAGACGCGATCATGGACTTCAGGCCGTTGCTCGATGCGCTTAAGCTCATTTGCTTCTATTTGCCCGAACAAGGAGAGGACGGAAATTGCTATAAGATTCAAGCGGCTAATCAGCAATATGACGGTCGACGCCTTATTTTAGCACTCTTGAATCACGGCCTTGACCCTCATTCTATTGCTGACGACTTATGGCACGTCCTTGTCTTCCTTCGCATTCGAGTCAACCAACTGTCTACGTTTCTCGTCGTAGCGGATGTTCCTTCCATTTTCGATGTCACGAGCTCATCCGGCCAAATTTCGCCGAATGGCATTACATGGCGCGAGGCAGCTGTCCGATTCTCCGGGTCAAATGAGTTGATTAATATATTGCTAGATTGGACAACCAATGTCTTTGAAAACATGCTATTTCCACTGAGACGAGGATGGGCTCTTCCACCGTCGCTGAGATCCTCTTCGAGGTCCAGTTCATCCAGAGACCCAAATGTCAGAGAGCGGGTGAGTATTATGTAACTGGTTTCTATTAGCAACGCTCCGGCTCACCTGAAGGTGTATATCTTAGATACTAAGACGAGACGGTCCCATATCGCCGGTGGGCCGGGCTATAGATGAGTCCGCTCCGGACCATTTATTATATTCTAATCCAGATCGAGTTGTGAAACTTGAGGCTGCTCATATTATGCCGTTCATGCTTGCAAAATATTCGAAGATGCAAATGTTGCTGTCAATGTTTGCTGG
>JAKTPU010000064.1:0-22571 GCA_030556285.1 Lipomyces yamadae | reverse complement strand
AATCGATTTACCTGACGGGGACTTGTTCAATATTCACTTGGCAATCGCAAACGTCCTGCATGCAAGTGGGGCTGGTGAAGTCATCAATAAAGTGTTAAAGGATGAAGAAGAATATAACGAGGGTATTGTGAAGGATGAGGCATCCGGTTCAACCATCTTGGCATTTGCTCTGAAACAAGCTCTGAATAACTTGAGAAGCACAGATTCGATTGAGTCGCCAAGCGACGATGACGACACTACCAGCAAACAACGACATGGTGACAAAGAAGTCCTGAGGGTTAAAACAAACTCCCAAGTAGATGAACATTAGTGTGGAAATATTGGCGTTAGGGAGTTCAAATATGACTTTAAACTTGCGTGGAAAACCTGGCATATGCATTTGCGTGATTAGTCAGACGAATTAGGAGGTTTCGTCGTTGTTAGATCGTCGCCAACTACTAACTGGAACATTGAAGCTTGACGCACTCTAAGGCACGGTAGGGATCCAGAGTTAAACGACCTCACGTCGTTTATATATGTGGCAATGCCCGTGCGTTTAGGCACCTTATGCGAGTATTTTATCTCGGTTATCTTAAGTCTATTGTTCAAATTTATGCAACCACGGACCGACCACGATGTTCGTAATTCATTCACCCGAGTCTACTTTTAACATACACATGAAATTAGTCAAAATATTGAAACAAAAAAAATCTTCAGTAAACCACTTCGATGCTTTGTTCGTTCCAATCCTATTCATACCGAAATTGGACTCGCCTTGTACTTGGCAATATAATCCTCGATCTTCTTAATATCTTGTTCTGGCAACTTGCCTTTGGCAAACTGAGTAATGTTGTCAAGAGTGATGATACTGTAAATCGGGACGCCGTAGTCTTTTTTAACTTGTGAAATCATGGAATGCTCATAGTCGACCATTCGTTCCTGGCGGTCGAGAATAAGAACCACACCAGCAAGGATACCACCCTCGGCGTTGATGATTGCCATGGATTCTCGGATAGCGGTGCCGGCGGTCATGACGTCGTCGAGGATCAAGACACGTTTGCCCTTCAAAGACCCACCGACCGTGTTGCCGCCCTCTCCGTGATCTTTCTTCTCCTATATAATACCAACATTAATAAATACTCTCGGTCATGTAACTGGTCCAAGGATCTCGTTTCGAATTTTCTTTGGACATCCAGTCGGACTAGTGACGGTGCACGTGCGCAATCTTACCTTACGGTTGTAGGCATACTCCATTTTGCCGTACTTGGCCGGATCCTTCTCTGCCAGCTTCACGATCGTGACAGCGGCCAGAGGAATGCCCTTGTACGCGGGCCCAAAAATGATGTCAAACTCGAGATCAGGAGCATCGATAATGGTTTGCGCGTAGGAATCCGCAACGGCACCCAAGACGTCACCGGCGCAGAAGAAACCCGAGTTGAAGAAATACGGCGACTTTCGCCCGGATTTGAGGATGAAGTCACCGAATGTGAGGATTTTGTTTTCGTATGAGAGCTGGATAAGACGAGCTTGGTGGTCTTTCATTGTGGAAAAATGTGTATGAGGGGACAGGGTTGACAATGCTGAGAATTAAACCAAAAAAAAAAATTTCGAAAGCAAAAAAAATATGCACGTTTTATTTCCAAAAAAATATTCTAAGGATACAGTGTAATAATACAAACTGCTCCCCTTTGTGGGAGAGAGAAGAAGGAGAAGAAAAAAAGAAAGAAAGAAAGAGAGAAGGAAAGAAAGAAGACAAAAAAAAACCTGACAGAGGATACGAACAAAGATATAAAGAGAGCCCCGAATGCAGGAAACGCACAGATCAAAGTCAAGACAGGTTCTCGCCAAGTCTTCGAATATGGTTGTGGACCACGCCGCAGCCTAACCGAACGTCGAGACCCTTGCAAACTGCTCTTCCTTGGTCGTCTTTTTTGACGAATTGGACAGTTATATATTGTTGTTGTGAAGTGAAGACTAGTTGTAGACCGTTTAGCAATTATCCCGCCTTAGGCAGTGTCGTCTCGGAAGTGAGGAATATATATATATATATTTTCTATAGAGTACCAATTATATAAGCGACAACAAATGCCGCCCCCTCGAAATTCTGGCACGCTTGCCGGCCTGCCACTAAGCTACCTTTTACAAATTCATTTATAATTAATCACAGGACAAATTACAGATTTGTATTGCGAACCAATCCCCTTACGCTAACTATAGTTAGATTGTAGTGGCAAATTAAATTTAGTCAGAGTCGCCACGAATCTTATCTTAGCATTAGTTACCCTGCCGATCAGGAACTGCCACGCGTTGGCAAACAATTGGGACTAGTGAGCCTTAATTGCGGAGTCCGAAGCGCCCTTTTGGATTGTTATTTATTACTAGGCCGCCTAAGCTCTCGTCGCCCCCTGCCCCTTACTACCACTTCACATCTCTTCTATACGTCTCAATTCGACGGCATCTAGGGTCATTTGTGCAAATATCGCAATTTTGCATATTCGGAATCGATATACTACAAATTATAGCAACAGTTAAAGAAACAATGGCTGCCACCCCTCCCAATTTCTTCTTCAAAATGAAAAAGTCATTCGCCGACGTGCCTATCGACGAGAACGGCAAGATCAGCACTACCGAGTTTCTGGAGGCGGCCGAGTCTCTTGTTTCTCTTTTTGGTGCGTGGTTTGTTTTGGCTCTTATTTGACAAAATGTTGCCAGGCCAGTTTTGAGGGGTAATTGCTAACGGCTGGTGCGTTAGACCTTCTTGGATCGGCTGCCTTTAGCGTTGTCCAGATGGATATGAATGGCAACATTAAGGTTAGAAAACTATTTCTGGATTCTATTACGAACATGCTGGATGTTGACTAAGTCAATGAAGAAAATTAGAGATAGGCAGCTCGCCAAACCCGTTATCTCGTCCACCCTGCAAGATATCGTCCTATCAGAAAAGGTCGACAAGCACAGGACCGCGTCTGTCGGACTAATATGGCTAACTCGGTAAGTTGAAATATGCGTTCTGGTAATTGGAATATAATTAGAGAGCGGAATTGGGGTTGCTGACCAAGGATTCTATAGCGGTCTTCAGCTTACTGCCGTCGCCCTTCGACGGAACATCGAATCGTCTGAGGAATTGGCCGAAAGTTTCACAAAAGCGTACGGTGAGACACTAATCAAGTACCACAGTCTCGTTGTCCGACCAGTGTTTAAGGTATCTATCACGTTTCATCATTGCTTTTCTCCAGGTTTTAGCTCACAAATATATTTTTTTTAGCTTGCCATGAAGGCTTGCCCGTACCGAAAGGACTTCTACGGCAAGCTCGGTGATAACTACGACGCGGTTAAGGAGGAGTTATTGGTTTGGCTCGCTGGCTTAGAGCAGAATGTCAAGATCATCATGGACTTTTTCGAATCTGGCAACCTCGCCAAGGGTTTGTAGAGCGGATTTGTCCATTGGCAAACCCTGAGTTCGGGGATATGCATGCAAAACATTTTGTGTATTAAGGCAAAACATTTTGTGTATCATATAAAACTAGTCGTTAGAGGGCAGTCGGGATAGTGTTTAGAACGCGTAATGGTTAAATTTAGAGATTCATGTTCCATATACAACGCATACATATAATGAATGCAATGCTGATAATGAGGTACTTCATTGCTGCCCTATCGTACAAAAGTGCCAGGCCCCGGCATAATCTTCCGTGATTTTCGCGGTCTGTATATGTACATCTCTCGCAGTCGTTCAATCCTGGCCTTTCTATCTTTGTCGTTCTGTCTCTCGCTTTCCTTGTCCATCGGCGTCAGAGACGTTGGACTAACAACTGACTCAGCTGTTGTATCAGATGCAGATGCCGACCCTTGATGGTTCGTGCCGCCGCCGGTGCTACTCCTCAAAATCGCAAGTAACAAGCGCCACCCCGGATCAGGACCGCCAACGGCATTGACCCATGGACAATACCCAATATGGCCTTGGAGTGCGTCAAATCGTGTGGTTTCTTGCAAAGTGTATGTCCGGAAACATTGTGAACACTTGATGATCATGGGATCTGTAGATTCCCAGCCCGTTATAGCCAACGTAAACGCTCGTTGAAACGCTTGATTCTCAGACCCGGACTGGGCTCCGAAACCAGCACTGTCTCTGTACTTGGTCAGAATTTTTGTGTCGTCGACGGCGACGCCAACGGCGGTCGGCCCAACCACTTTAACTTCTGTCGGCAATGGCGAGAGCAATAGATGACAGCGTAGTCTTGTCATAAAATCTTGTTCTGACTTGTCCAAGTTCAAACTTAATGACAAACCGTACAGTTTATCTATTCGACGAATTAAATGTCAAGTTATTAGAACAAAAATCAACTCATCAAACGCACCATCGCACCCTCGTTTTCGCCAAGGGCAAGTTTCTGCATGGGATGTCTTGATAGTCTTTATGGCATCGATTATTCCTTTGGAATCTGCCGATGTCGTTAGAAGAATGCGTCACCAGATTTACTTTGCGCCACAGCAACTTACTGGAGACAAAGTCTTTCATTATCTCATCGTATGGAGACGACGCACCGCATAATTCGCATTTCACGATAGTCCTGTTGAGATCATCATCTCTGGCACAGACCCAGCCACATCGGGACCATAGCAATGGAGACGTAATGCTCTTGGTTGCGTCGTAATTCCAGGAATTTCCTGGTTGTGAAAAGGTCGACATGCGCTTAAGCAACTTGTGTCTACTCCACGGCGCGTATATAGGTTGTTTGTCGCTCGAACTAGGGCCGACTTGGGTTGTATTGCTGGAGCGTGATGTGCTAGAGCCCGACATCGCCAGGTTACCGCCGCTCCTCTTCAATTTTTCCGCACGCCGCCGTCTAAAACGCTTGGCAGGTGATGATGCATATGGTACTGGTGAGGCCGTAAGGGAACGACCTGGCGAATTGGACGATAACGGCTTGGAGATCTGGGATTGCCTTGGTGCGAACGGATCGATGAGGTTCAACAAATGGTCGATCTTTTGTTTGGTTGCATCTAATGTCTCTGAAGATCCCGCGTGTAATTCGGAGGTCGCAGAGGACATTATGACTGGGTCGGTCTGGGCGTTAATAGTTGAATGGTTGCATTAATTGAACGCTTCGAATTTTGACATAAGTTAACATCTTTAATTCTGAGATGGCCCCTGACGAAATTGCAAAACCCTGAAGTGTAAGCGCAACTAACCACGGACACCATCAACTCGACCTCGTACATATACTCTTGAGGCAAAACGGATTCTAATCTGCCAAGGATTTTTTACATAGTAACTACGCGGCGACGACTAACATTAATTGGCAACCCACTTTTTCGTTTGTATCGTCAATCAATTCACCGAGCAATGACACTCTACGTACGTGAACGACGTATAGCAGAATTAGCAGTTGAGCGCGCCTGCAAATTGACCTGCATTGTGTCAGAGTCCCAGCAAAAGGGCAGTGTTTCCAAGAGCGATCACTCGCCAGTCACTGGTGCGTGTATTAAACTTGCAGTGGGCATGAAATAGATAAGACTAATTGATGTAGTCGCTGATTTTGGCGCCCAGGCAGTAATAATTGGAGCGTTGCAGACGGTATTCCCTGAAGATCGCGTTGTCGGTGAAGAAGACTCTTCGATTTTGCGGAAAGATGCCGGCTTGCGTGAACAGGTGTGGAAATTAGTTCAGGAAGCATCTGAACTCGACAACCATCAAGCCGAGATTGGCAAAGTTGAGAGTGAGGAGAAGATGTTGGAATACATCGACTGGGGACAATTTGAAGGCGGCAAAGTCAAAAGTAGGCACTATTGTTTCTCTCTCGCGCAACAAGTTTGGAGACATTCTACTAACGGTCTCGTACTAGGAATGTGGGCTCTTGACCCTGTGGACGGGACGAAAGGATTTTTACGTGGCGGCCAGTTTGCTGTCTGTCTGGCGTTGATTGTAGATTCACAAGTCGTCGTCGGGGTGATTGGTTGCCCGAATTTGTTGGTTGATCCGGCTGACGAATCGTGCGGGAAGGGAGTGATATTCTCGGCGGTTGCTGGTCAAGGAGCATTCTTTGTAATTTTTTTTTTTTTTTGGTTGGCGCTCTTGGAAAGTGTCTATACTAACGGTGTAAAGCGACCACTGGCATCATCAATTGACTCGACCGTGCCCATCAGCATGAGTCTAGTGACGGACACCACAACGGCATCGTTCTGCGAGAGTGTCGAAGCGGGCCACAGTTCGCACGGTCAGCAGGCAAAGATTGCCCAGTTACTTGGCATAACCAAGCCATCCGTCCGCATGGATTCGCAGGCCAAGTATGCGAGTATCGCTCGCGGCGATGGCGATATATACTTACGTCTGCCCGTGAGTGCCACATATGAAGAGAAGATTTGGGACCACGCGTCTGGAAATCTCTTGGTTGCAGAGGCTGGTGGTACAGTGACGGATATGTACGGCAACCCGCTCGACTTCTCGCAAGGTCGGACGTTGAAGAGCAATAAAGGCATCGTAGCGGCCTCGAAAGCTATTCAGGCAAAAGTTCTCGATGCGGTTCAGAAGGTGCTACAAGAAAGCTAATCAAGAAAGTAATGTAATATTTACAAGATATGTAGCAGCGATTGTACAAAGTAGAATAGAAATTTATGCATATATGCTTATTTGACTTTCTTGTCCTTCATTTTGATGGTCTCGTTGTTCACAAAGACACCCTAAAAATTACGAGTAAGCCGCATTGGTTAGAATATATTAAAAAAAAAAGAATATATACGCACCTTTCCTTTATAAGGCTCAGGTGGCCTCAATTTCCGAATGTTTGCTGCAAACTGTTTAACGGCCTGTTTGTCTATTCCTTCAAGTACTAGTCTAGTAGGTTGGGGACTAAGCGCGGTAACGCCTTCGGGGATATCAAAGAGAGTAGTGCCTGTCTGTCCGACTTTAACGCTAATCTGACGTCCGCTGGGAAGCAACTCCGCACGATAACCGGTACCAACAAACTGGAGAATAGCGATATGGCCTTCCGTCACGCCGGTGACCTGGTTGTTTATTAATGACCGTAACGTGCCCCACATTTGTCGCTGGATCTTGACTTGGGAGTCGGCAACGTTGACCTCGAGCTTCTTGCCATTGTCGACAAGGTCTAATCGGGCAAAAGACGGAATGTCAACTTTTAGCTTCCCTTTCGGACCGGTGACGATTAGTGGGGTCATATCTCGTTCCTCATCTTTGTTGTGCAAGTCGAGCATGAGACTAACATTGTCGGGGATGAAGATTGGAGACGATCCGACATTGCTGAGCGCATATGCGGAGGAGCAGAATCCTCGAGGATTAAGGGTTCTTTTCCGTAGACAGGTGGCGGCTGTTGATGAGAAAATCCTTGTCGATGCCATTGAGGTGGGTCGATGAAGATATGTTTAATACGACATATATCAGTTTTTGCAAGGCCAGTTCAAAAAATAATATATGGTGAGTTAACGTAAGTTTCGCGACAAACCTAACGCGGTTACGGATATGGAACAAGTGCTGTAACATGGTGACGGTTGCACTGGCTGGCAATTAAATTGTCGATGCAGCGCCAGGTTCAGGTTTGGGTCGGCATATTATTTATGAACGACGTATTTAAACAAGACTATAGCCCTTCTTTTATTCAAACGCATTTGCAGATCCGGCCGACGCGTGTATTGCGCGGCACGATCGATTGCGACCTACGTAGACGCGCGACGCGACGCGTTGGCGGTGCAGTACCAAAAAAACGTCGACGCAAGCGAGGCTGGCAAACGAAATAATCGAACGTTACCCGGCCAGCTGTGGCTGATTTATTTTGGGCTTGGCTGTTCAATGATGATTATGCGGTGATTAAGAGGATACGGTCTAGTTCGTTAGTTAGTCTGTCAGGCAAAAAACAGAATAGTGTAGTTGGTACAGACCGTGGTGGTTCGTGGATAGAGTGGTGTGCTTTTATTATTATTATTAATTTGACGGGCAACAGGAAACGGTCAGAGTAGTTAGTTACACCGATTATTAGTAGTATTATTAGTGACTGTCGAAGAAAGCTACGACGGGGCCCCTGCGCCAACTGCTTGCGTGCCTTTTCCACTCCTTCCGCGTCCTCGCAACTCTCGCGCCTTTTATTTCTCTCTGCCTCCTTTGCCCTTCCCACACTCTACTCCAGCTCTTATTGCCCTCTCTCCCGTCCTCCACTCGCTGCTACTGCTCTCCTTCACTCGCACTTCCTCAACAATGCCGAAGCAAACCAGCGACATCCGCCGCAAGCTTGTCATCGTCGGCGACGGTGCCTGTGGAAAAACCTGTCTCTTGATGTACGTTATTTTCACTTAAATTAGTACTCCCCCTCTTTTCAATCCATCATTATCTCCGTCCAACCGTCGTCGAAATCCATCAGTATCTTCTTGTCACTTGCCCGTCTCCGGAGCTTAATGCTTCGACAACTCTTCGTCTCTCATACCGCGAATCGCTGGCGGATTGCAGATTGTTTGTTATAGTCATCACCAGCCCGGGTCCCCACCAAGTCCGGTCTTAGCGGCACGCCACCATTTATCCCGCTCGCAGCTGTACCTCAAGCACGGCCACCTAGTTGAAATCCTTGCCGCTATCACGCATTATGCAACCGTGTGATTTTCGAAATTTTCGCGTTACTCTCGCGATGATTGGGCGTGTGACATTATTTACAATGGAATTTCGGCGGCAGAATCCGGACCCAATTTATATTTTTCGTAAACCTTTTCGGGGTGACAGCGTCTTTATGCTCTTGCTAATACATTGCACAGTGTGTTTTCCAAGGGAACCTTCCCTGAGGTCAGTCGCACTTTCAATTTTTTTGTTGTTTCCTGCTGCTTTCGTGACATCCAGTGTTTCATGATTATGTTCGACGGCAGACGGTCAATTCCTCTCTACTAACATTTTGCATTGAAGGTCTACGTTCCTACCGTCTTCGAGAACTATGTAGCTGATGTCGAGGTCGATGGGCGACATGTCGAGCTGGCTTTGTGGGATACGGCTGGCCAGGAGGACTACGACCGTCTCCGACCTCTTTCCTACCCTGATGCCAACGTTATCTTGATTTGCTTCTCCATCGATTCTCCTGATTCTCTTGACAACGTCCAGGAGAAGGTACGCTATCCCTGATTATTAATACTGGTAATAATACTTATCGATTTATAGTGGATTTCCGAGGTTTTGCACTTCTGCCAAAACTTGCCCATCATCTTGGTTGGATGTAAGAAGGATCTTAGAAATGACAGCAAGACGATCGAGGAGTTGCAGAAGACTTCACAGCGACCTGTCAGCACTGAGGAGGTATGTTCATCGATCGATCTTCAGCTGATGAAACTCAGTAACTCACATATGATAGGGCGAGGCCGTGGCACAGAAGATCGGTGCTATCAAGTACCTCGAATGCTCTGCTCGGACCCACGAAGGTGTCCGTGCGGTTTTTGAACACGCAACCAGAGCCGCGCTCCTTGAGCGAACAAAGACTAAGCGATCAAAGTGTTTAATATTGTAAAATATCTCGACCCCTGCGTTTCTACCTCTTCACGATCATCACCGCCGTCATCTTCTTTCATTCGTGCTCGCCCCCAAGTTTCACGTTTTCTATATTTTCCTTGCTATAGTCGTTTTATTCATTTGTTAAGGTCTAACGTTGTGCCCATGTGCATGTGCATATTGTAATGCGCCTTGGGTTCTGTTCTGGTTTTGTGGTTTTGTGGGTTGTGCTAGCGTCGCGTAATATCCACAACTATATATAAAGAGAGTTTTTCATTATTCTAAACTAAATGCTTACTATCGTCCCACGTTATTTGTTGTATGTCCTTTGTTGTCTTGTGCGGGCTTTTGTTCTTAACGTGGTTTGTCATAAAGAATATTTGTATGATTGTGTGTTTCCTTAGTTTTTTGTTGTACGTACTTTACTCTATCGATCTACCTATCTCTCGATATTGGCAGCTCATATATATATATATATATTATATACATTACGACTATGATTAAGGAAATAGTTTCGCATATTTCGCATTCTTTGTTTTGTAGTCAACCTTTGTTTTTCGTTCTACGCAGCGTCAAAATGCTTCTTGTTACGATTGTTTGCTACACTTTTTTCTCTTGACAAGAGAATGCGTTCTATTTGTCACCTATTTACCGAAAAACAGAACTAACCCCGCCCGTTAACATTGTTTGTTGTTCTTGTTGTCGTAAGTTAACAGAAAATTGGGAACAACATAATGATGACGATCCTCCATCCATTCCCTTCCATTCCATGCATCTTCAGCTTTTTGGCCTAAAAGCATGAGACAAATTTTTTTTTTGTCTTTTTGAGAAATTCCTCGATTATTCCGTTTTGAAAGTTCAGTCTGTCATTGGCATGTCACCGTCTGTATCTACTACGTCGGTCGTGGCGGTCATGGATCCAATAGTTGCTGCTGCTGCTGCTGCTTTTGACCGTTTCGACCGTCTAAATTCTTCAATCTGGTTCTTCAGCTCCGTGTCTAGAAAAGATTTTGGTTAGCATTCACATTGGCAGTCAGATCAAAAAAAAATAATTTAACATACTGGGAATAACGTCCTCCAATTTTAACGGCACACGATTGAATGGATCGGTAGAATCAGACAACAAATGCGACTTGATCGTGGCCCGATCGATTGATATTTTCGAACTCGGCAAAATGACCGGGTCTTCCATCAACGTGTACATGAGCGGATCCAAAAATTCGTCCGGAATCTCACCCAATTCTTCCTCTCCTTGCTCATCAGATATTTTGGTTTGTTCGACCGTATCAGCAAATTTCGTCAACGCATCAATATCTTGTGACGACTTGAACGCGTACTTGCCCAGAATCGACGATGCCCGCACAAAGATTTCGCGCCGGTACGATCGCCCATCCCGAGCTACTGCTAATATAAATGCGGATTCCGTAGACAGATTCAGGTACACGTCCGCGATATCAGACAACAGTTCCCGCGGATTAAAATGGTACTTCTTTGGCTCCTTGACCTTCAATCCCGTGCATTTCGGCCCAACAAGCGCGTCCAAATTGTAGTCCAGCATCGCGGCCAATCGGTCGACAATCTCCGGCGTCACAAACGCGGATGGGACGGCTTTCGTGAAAAGCTTTAGGATCGAGACCGTCTCGTTGGCGAGCGACATGTAAGACGTCGCCTGTCGTTCTGCCGCCGACAAGTTTTGCTCGCGTTCAGTCCGCTCCTGGTGCGACAATGACCCGGCAGATTTGTCTGATAGCTCACTCTGTAATCGGTGAATATCGGCCAGCTTTGACAGCGACTCGTCCAACAGATACGTCACGTCGTTTAGCAACAATGCCACGAATCGAACAAAGAAATCAACGTCAACTTTACTCTCTTGCTCCAGTTTGTCACGGTACACCGGGTTTTCCCAGATGCACTTGACGATCTGTGAAATGTAATATCGAATGTTGAACTTGTCGTAAAACTGCGAACTAGCACCAGTTTGCTCAATCTCAATGTAAAAGGACATCAGCAAATGGAACAAATGCTCGGTCGCAATCGGCAGCGAGTTCAGCGTGTCACCCAGAAACCCATTCTTATACGCCGGCTGGCTCAGCGTACCGTAGAACAAAACTTCAATGATTTTGGCCTTCAGGTAAGGATTCTTGATGTAGGATGACATGCGGAGGAACGTGACGGCGAACGTGACCAGCTCAACGTGAGTTAGCTCGAACATCAGCTGAGGATAACTCCGAGAGAAGTAAATCACAAAGCCTGTGATATTCTCGACAAAATATTCGGGCAAATTCTTGAATGTGTCGGGACAGGGTGCCATTATTGGCAACCTAATAAGCTGTTGCGGATGACGGTGCTCAGGATCTACAAGACGAACCAACCAAGTCGCCATTGTCATCAAAAACACAAACGACCTCGACATTGACTGCCGATCCTGCAATGATGCATTTAATGCATATTGAAATGCCTGCGCATTGCTTAACTGTTCTCGGACCCTCGTAAGCGTGTTATTCAACAGCGCGGCCTGTGGAGAATTAATCCAATTAGGCTGCTCAGTTTCCAGCTGCTGTAAATGCCTCTCAAGGTCTTTAATGTCGTTGCCTAATTGACCAACGTTGTGCATGGCACCGCCGAGGCCGTAGTGGTGACTGGCTACGTTCAAATAAAATACCTCGGAAATGAAGTTCGGCGGGCCTTCCAGTCGTTCTGCCACATACTCATCGAACGTGTGCTGATCTGCGTCGAGCTTGACTTCCTCTTTAATGTCAATCCTGTCGGACTTTTTGAAGTATAGTGGGTCTATTCGGTCGATCTGACATATCCCCGCATTAGTATAATATTTCTCGACTTCTCCATCGCGATTATTCATGGGGCTTACCTTGGAGAAAGTCGCGTCAACAAATGGCTCGCACAACTTATTGAGCACAGCGGTTACATTGAGCATGAACGCATCCGTTGACACGGTTCCCGGCACAATTTGCAGTGCCCGTCTCTTGTGATTTAAATTCATAATCTTTGCAAAGTACTGCAGCATCCTTTCACGCGACTCAGGCGACGCTCGAACAACCTTGTCGACCACAAATGCAAGCCCGTCCTGGACTGTCGCCAGTTCTGTCCGTAACCCAGTGACGGCCGAGTTAATTTCAGACACTGGTCTTTCTTTGGCATTTGTGAAGTATGTGCGCGCGACTTTAGCGTCTACAGGAGATATCCGGAAAAAAGGGCCAAGGACGGTGGAGAGTTCGATGGTGACGGCGGTGACGTCGGGTGGCAAGAAAGTGGGCATGGATGCTAGAACCGTTGCGACAGGCTTGTGGACAACCAGAGCTTGAATCGCCTAACCCGGTAATATTAGTGTGAAACTCTCAATCTCGGGCATCCGTTTTTCACTCACTCTAAAGTATGGTTGGTAGTTATCGGCCATTGTCAACGCGCGTAGTTGCACACTCAAATTCTGTAGAACAGGTGCAATAAAATCCTCAATAGTTTCATCATCCACTGATCGCTGGATCATGGAATCGAGGAATTCCAACGGCACCACCTTAGGCGAATCAGGCTTTTCAAGTAATAACGACACAAGATCCACTTGCGTTTCAGAGCTATTCTGACGTTAGGACAAAAAAAATATCACAGTGAGATTCTACATTAAGAAAGATCTTTACTTGAACATCTCCGGCATGCTCACAGCTAGGACCGCGTATCCTGAGCAAAGCCGACGGGCCTCGGTCAGCGCGGAGTTCTTCATCGTCTTGTCGGGATCGGTCCCACGTATGGTCCGGCGGGAATTGTCTAGCTGCCGCCAGCACGAAAGCAAGTAATCGAACGGACTCTCGATAGGGATTTCAGTGAGTCTGGCTAATAATGCTCGATCCAGCGTTTGCATAGACAGTGTGGGCACTAACGACAGTTAAAATCATAACAAAAACAACAATAATCCCCTATCCATAAACTCACCACTTCCACTTTCCTCAATCTCAGTCGCGACGTCTTCTAGATATATCATTTTGCCGCTGTCGGCAGACTATCTGAGGTTAGCAAAGGATGGAGCGTAAGTTTGGTTGCATCTCCCTACCTTAAGCGTGAACTGGAACACTTTTGACAACGTCTCATCTTCCCATTCTGGAAACTCTACCAGCTTAGTATTTGCTGGAGTCTTCGACACTGTCCCCGTCTGTGTTGGCGCGATATTGTTGGTAGCAGGGACAATATTAATCTTTGGACTTGCCGACGATGATCCTGCAATTGCGCTGAACGGGTTCGACGTCGGAACAGAAGTAGAGGACGAAGGCGACGCAGGCTGCGGTCTGATCGACGTGGTTGCCTGTGGCGATTCAGCTGGGGTAGGAGGTCGGTCTGTCGGTAGCCCTGGCCGGTCTCGTTGAGAGCCTTGGAGCTTAGCTAATCGCTTCCTCCGAATCTAATATAGATATGTGAGCATCTAGAAACAAGAGACTACGAATATGTATTAAAGCGAAATATTGCGAGATTCAGTCGACTTGAACAGACAGCGTAAATCGCAATGTAGGATGGCAACGTGACACTTACCATTTCGGCGTCATTTTGTGGAGAGTCTGACATTTTTGGTACTCTGAATTCGGCAACCAGAGGAAACTCGATAAATCCCAATACTATCTCTTAATTCACAATGTGCAGCATCAGCGAATCCTGCATCGAGTGAGATCGTACTATGAGTTGTTCTAACGGTCTATATGGTGAGTGCGCGACTGTGTAATCGGCATATCAGTGTCCATATATCAGCCGAAGTCTACGGCATTAGTGCGGCGACATCCGACGTTTAGGGATGCAGATGCTACAGATTTTGGCTTCGGTGGGTCGCATACGCAAGCTCAGGTTCAAAAGGCCCAAAATCATTCTAAAGTGATCACTATAACCAGCTCCATAAATATACGGGAATAACTAGACTGAGAATGCTGCTAAGCCTTCGTGAATATTGCATATTGCACAAAGCCACATCCATACGTTGCTCCAGCTGCTATACTTTAGCTGGCTTAAGTTTTTGTCCAATTTCTACACGTATTTAGCTGGACTACAAGAAGGATTACTGTCCTCATGATTTTTGATGTCACGTACTGCTGTGAAGATATTGTCGGACCGATAGCTTCAAACACGTTCTCTGAGTTTCACCTGAATTTGGACGACTTGGCATTATTGAAATGATGGTGCGCGCGTATTGTCCGTTCAGCAAATCCGAGCCAAAAAATGTGGCGAAGAGCCCGTAGAATTTCAATCAAATTTGCGGTAGTATTTCAGTTAAGTATTGTTTAGATAAAATTCGGATTATCCGTAGCTGCCGCATCTTAGGCATATTAAGAGGGACAATAATACGAATGAATTAAAATTGTTGTGTATGTTCGACTTGGAACGCTCGGGGACCGAGCGCGGCGACACAAAAGTTATGTGGTCGGCGGATAATTTGTCGAAGCACCCAAAAACGCTTGTTGCCGCCTCTCCGTCGACCACTGACAACACAACGATGGCACATCATTGAACGAAACGTCAGATTATTTAGTAGAGGATCCGTAGGACCAAAACTAGGATTGTGCGATTGGGCAATTGGGGGCAACACTAGTCGGCAGAATCTAGGCCGGTGGCACGTTGACAAAGCGTTTTCATACGACTGCGATTAAGTTCCTTATCTCGGCGCCAAGTTGGATCATACGATCCAGCGACTTGATTAGGACTGTTGCGTTGTGCGAGTGTCTTGTGGAGGATATCGTCGACGACCAGGGATCCTGAACAGGGATAAAGTCCGGCAGGTGCCGAAAGGGGGGGCCGCAAGTTTAATAGATTTGGCATTGGGCAATATTGATCCATGATCGAGCGGGAGCACATGAAGCCGGCTACACCTAATGGCGGTATCAGAATCATGCGGCGCGAGACGCCGATAAATGATGCCAGCAGCGATGCGAAATCAGAGGCATCGAGTGTTACGACTGATGGCGCGCCGAATAGTAGTAAAGACGGCAGCGGGAGTGCGCGAATGGCCACGACGTTAGAGGAGAGGACTGCTGCGTATGAAGAAGCTCGGAAACGGATATTCAAGGATTTCCCGGAATCATCTGTCTCGGGATCAGATGATGAGAAAGACCGGGATGATGAAGATGGCCGAGGGAGCAGCGGTGGGAGTGACCGAAAGACCACAAACACTTATGCTGCCGACGACGAAGATTTTCCTAGACGATCGCAGTATGTTCCGCTTGGATCGGGGTATTATCATGTCTACGATCGCAATGCTTACACTCCACAATATGGGTACATGGCCAGTGGTCCGCCGCCACCTGGCCCGCACAGCGCGCCAAACAGTATGGGTGGTAATGGTAATGACAACTTCTACAATAACTATGGACGGCCGCCATATGGCCAAAACGCGATAACCGGACACAACGTCGCCCGAGCGCAAATCGCACAGCAGCAGTACCCGGGATACGGACAAAAGCCGCCACAACTGCAAGCGCAACAACTACAACAGCAAGCAGCATATCAGCAGGGCTCGTACCAACAATACGTCCAGAATGGCTATCAAGGTCAGCCGGAGGTTTACGGCGGTATCGAGGCACAGAACGGCCAGCGGCGGAATTACAATCAGTACCAGCAGCCAGTTCAACCGGTCCCGTACGGCACGCAACGTCCGCCGTATCTCGGACCTGTCTCGTCGCCACAACAACCTACATACGGTGCGACAGCGTATCCACAGTATCCACAGTATCCACAGCAGCCACTTCAGGCGCAGTATTCGGCCGCGCAGCAGGCCGCACAACAGCAGTTGTACATTCCTCCGGACCAGTTGCAACAGACCGCTTCATACAAGTACCAACAACAACAGCAACAATTTCTTCCGCGATTCGGACCCAATGGCCACACGTATTCAGCGGTGTCATCGCCGGCAGCAACCGGTAGCGTGGCTGCGGCCCAGCAAGCCGTGTATCAGCAGATGCCGAACCTCAGCATACGGCCGATGCCGACCGTGACTCCGAGCAACAGCAGCCACAACAGCAACAATAATGGGAATCTTCACGGGGTTAACAAGTATGGGCAAAGCCAGGTTCCGATTCAGCAGAAGTTTTATTCGCCAAAGCAGCAGTATGTGCCATACGGCCAGCAGTCTGTGGCACAACATCCTCATCAGCCGCCTCAGCAGGTGGTGGCATTGCCGCCAGAATCGCAGCCAAATCCTCTGCCGAATAATCCGGCCAGGCCTGCGATAGAGTCACCGCCCGGGCCGGGTGGCGAGTCCAAGGCCGACAGCGAGGGATCGGGCGCGAACGTGAAGGAAGATGAGGCTCAACCCGATCAAGGTACCGCAGCACGACCAGAGTCCGTCTCATTAAATGACGAGGGCGAGCTTGCTGCGGCCTCAGAGTCGGCGGGTTCATGATTAAGATTGTCTACACACTACCATTTTTTTGGGCGTTGTCATTGTTGATCTCACCACAACTAGACCCCACGAATCGTGTAAATAGCGAAAGAGACGGTCGAAGTTATTAGCGGAATAACAAATCATGTCCGGGACAGGTATCTAAGGATTATTTTTATATATGAACACTTTTTGTGGTTTTGTTGTGTCGTTTATTACATTGTTTACAAGGTGCTGCTGTTTTATGTACTTTCGGATTCTACAAAACCGTAATATATGGGAGATCCTGTCAAAACGAGGACCATGTTACTTAGAACTAATCCCACGCGGGCCATGTGATCGTTTTGCCGGTCTTGAAGCGATCTTGTTATGCCTGGTGTAGGATTGCCTAGTTCAGGCATTGGAGAGGAACAAATTTCCACGGTGTTTAGATGTTTGAGTGCCAGGCGGCTCAAGAACAACAACTGGAATGCAATTTAGAACCATACCCCTGTTATTGAATGTGCGAGTTATCTCTGCAACTCGCTATTCGCAGGATACCCACCCGCGGACACACAAGCATTGCGGCGTCCGCCACCTCTTTTCATAATGGTCCATACACCAAGTAGCTTGAAGAAATGCGAATAATGAGGTGGTTAGAATAACAAATTTTCTATATTATATATCCTCCGTATCCGACAGGATCGACCGCGTTTGTGTCGGCCATGCATAACTCAAAAGTACGGGATGGCGGCAAAATTCATTCCGTTCTAGGTGTCTCGAATGGTTATGGCCCTTTGGGTGTTTTGTTAATTCAATTAATCTCTTATTATTAGGAATGTTGATTCAAAGCAATGTTATATGGTGGGCAAAGTGGTATCATAGTTTGTAGTGGGTAAAATAACTCGTGACCTGGTTAATAAATTAATATCCATATGACCCAAGCCACTCCCATTTATTACAGTTAAGAACCCTACATTAGTAAGGTAATTTTTAGGCACAACTTTACCCTGCAGCCTCCCAATCACATGGGATATTGTGAAGTGGGGAGAGTTCGCTTATGTGCACAAAAAACTTGGACTGGCCGTTGTGGAAGGTCAGTGAGCAGAGGGGGGGGGGGAAAGAAAGAAAAGAAATGATTTGTTAGCGAAAGAAGATGATAGCTGTCAATTTTAAAATCTCAAGCGATGAGGTGTTTTTTTTCTTCTTTTAAGTTAAAAATAAAATAACCTTATGTTATGCCAAATTTAACGGGTGACGCTCGGGTCAGGCAGGGCACATCTATCAAATTAAACTTTTGACAATGGCATGTGATCGGTTCGGGTTCGGGTAAGGATGAAAACGTGTTGTCGGGTTGGGAGGAACGGAGGGAGGGATACATAAATGTGTATGCATTTATCGATTCAAAATCGTACATATCACAGAGAAAACACGGGGGAATGTGTCTGAGTTTAGATGTGCCGAATAAAATGTGTATTGGATTATCGGCATGTTTGGTTCGGTACGAGGGGAGAGCAAGTTAATCATCGCATTCTTGACACAATCACAATATATATGATTGAACCACGTCGTGCAAATCGTGACTAGAGCTGGACGAGAAGGGCACGTTCGTGTTCATGGTTTACATAACAATTATTTTTTATTTTAAATCAGACTTAAATTGGACTTGCGCGAATGAAAAGACTAATTCCTTCATTCAAGACACATTTAACAATCAGCCAGCGGGTCGCAGCAACTGTGTCTTGTCTCTTTTCGAAACTCAACCAGCCATCATTCTACGCCGCCGTTTATTCATCGAAGAGCCGAACGAAGGCGCGAAGCGAAGGACTTCATTTTATCCATTGTTGTTGCTGCTGCTGATGGGAGGAAACGTTGTGGGGGGGGAACCGCCATCGGACGGCTGAGATTTGAGATTAGGCGATAACTTAAAATTGGTTTTAGTTAGTTAGCTTGGTTTCTTTTTTAGTTCCAGTGATCGACAAGAAAGAGTGGACCGACCTGTCAATTTTGCCTCCTGCATGGACGGATCGGCTCCGCCCCCGTCTAAAGAGAAGTTGACATGACATAGCCGTCGAATATTTTATTTGGTGAGAATATTGTTCCGATTCAAGCTAGCGTCAACAGATTTGTGTCCATCCATCCATCCAGGCAGCCGCCGCCGCCGCTGCTGCCAATGGAATATTAGTGACCCGGCCCAAAGTGCTGTTCCCAGTCCCCACCCTCTGTCGAACTCAGGTAGACTGTCCGCGATGCCGATGCAGTCTTCGGCCGATGATGCATTTCCTATCATATAATAACAATGGCCGACGTCTCGTTGTGGCTGTGCAGTAGGTGTGGCACGAGTGACCGGCAACCCCGGACCCGGTTTAAGTGTCAGTCTGACCTGATTCCGGGACGTGCATATCAGCGGACCTTTTTTCTTTTTTAGACTCCACGCTGCCGGTTTGGTTCTCTCCGCCTGCCCCGCGGCACACTTCGTGGCCTTCATGGCTCTGGCTCGGCTAGGGCCACACACGGCTGCCGTGTGGTTTGGGTAGGCATTATTATATTATATCCAGTCTGCTCCCCTGGCAAACTGACCGGTGTTCTTACACTTCCCCCCCTTCCCCGTCTTAATTTCGCTTCTTCATTCCCTTCACATTACTTACCAGTAGCATCAAATAAATGCCACTGTCGGCACAGTCGACCACTAGTGGCTCGACAGCGTCGTCTTCATCATCTCTCTCGTCGTGCTCGTCTTCGCCTCTTGACTACAGCTTTACGTTTACGCCTGATATCGATCCGAATCTTCGCAATAGCCTCAGCGACATGAGCATCATCGACCTGCATGCTTCAGGCGGAGGAGGCGGTCGCACATCTGTCCATAGCTCAGTCAGTACAGAGAGCGGTGGGTCGGAACCAGACAGGACCGACAGAAATAGCGTCGCATATACGCCATTGACGCCGGACACGCCGCCGTTTCCATCCGACGATTCATCAATACCAGTGCCAAAGAAAGACCAACCTGACAAGAAAAGAAACGTTGGTGAGAAAAGAAAAGACAACACAAAGGAAGACGTGGTTCGAAGGAGAACCAGGACAGGGTGCTTAACTTGTCGCAAAAGGTAATTAAAACCAGACTCTCCGGTGTTCTTTTTTTTTTTTTTCCCGCTCACATTAAAAAAAAAACAGGCGAATCAAATGCGACGAGGCAAAACCAAAGTGCTCAAATTGCACAAAATCTCGTCGCGTCTGTGAAGGCTACGGCCCGCGAGTCGACCTCCGATCTCCGTTCTACAAGGTTCGATCGATTGTTCCCCTGCCGAATGACCAAAATAACTACGCCGCTCTAATGGCTGCTGGCATAAATCCATATCAATCTTACATGTCGCAGCCACCACCACCGCCGCCTTTCGGAGGACCAATGCATCCTGACCATCTATACGCGGCGTCGAATTACTATGCAGCTGCCGCCAATGCAGTTGCTGCCGGTGTCCCGTATCCTGATCCTGCCATATATGCCCCGATGCCATATATGCCCTTTGCGTATCTGCCAGGGACATGGTCCACGACAGCAACAGGACAGATACTTATGCAGCCAATGACAGCACCGGATTCGATCCCACACGCAGTGCCAGCGGCTCCGGATTCGGGAATGCCCTTGCCAGGGCAGTCTTATGCTTGTACGTTGTTCTCGCTTCCTCTATATCGTCATGATGCCGGGCACTACTAACCCAATTTCAGACTGGATGTCACCACATTTTGTACCTCTACCTCCCCAGCAATCGCCGTCGGCCATGCCGCAGTCTTCACAATCGCGTCTGTCTCTGAACGAAGGTGGCGAAGAATTCTACAGCACAGGGCCGGATCTGGTCACGACCGATCATGTAATCCCCGAACTCTTTGCTCCTCCCTAACGGCTGCTTTTCGGACGTACGAACCGAACGTTCGACACAATCATTCGTGGACTGCTAAATCCGAGTCGCGTTATCGTCGTACTGTCAGCTCTTCTACATGTTAGCTGCTTCCGTGGCAATGTTGGCTGGCAGGCCCGACTGCAGCGCATGAGTGCGCGCCTATCCAGAGCGTGCCCCGGCTTATTAGATCGCTGGTCCCTTCCCTTGTGCCTATCCATGCCGCTAGCAAGCAAGCAAACCAGGCAAAGGCTTTAGTATTTGTATTTTATTGGGTTTGGTGGAGTTCAGTATAGATAACAAAACGATTTGGCTTTGTTTTTACATAATATACCTACTTGTAACTAAATCTCTATAATGACACTACTTGCCGGGACATATTGCGATGGGGACGCCAGTGCTTTTTTTAACCGGTCAGGCAGCTGCCGAGCCGTTCGACGCCAAGTAGGTCAAAAATAAGCAGTGGTCCATCACGGGCGCGGCGCGTGATTTAATGTTCTGATATGCAAGAACGGGTATCATAAGATCTGGAGTTTAAACAAAGTCGATCATGCCACCAAAAAAAAAAAAAAAAGCAGGGACCACACGACAGCAAGCATGTGGGGCAAGGCAGGGCAAAGGCTGGCCACGGTTGCAAAATAAAAGAATTTGTCATGAATCCAAAATTTGTGACTCTATTTTTTTGGCTGGCATAACTGTTTAATTAATAATATTCTTTGGTTGTTCCGTTGGCTTTTTGGGATGGGATGACAGGCCAAAATGTATAACCAATCTGCCTTACTCGTCGCCCTTAATTTATAAGCTAGCAACTTGTAACAATGTGCAACTATTATAAAATAATACTCCTGTACATTATTGGTCAGTTTGTGACTACTGACTGACTGACTGACTGACTGCAGAAAACAGCAAGTGCATAAAAGCGAACTAAGAGCTCGTCAACAAGCCCGATCTGGAAACATGCTTGGACAGAAATTTTGTTTGAACCACATGGTCGGATGGTCATCCGCGTTCGTCTCGACCGAACTGCAAAGAACTGATTGATCCCTTTCCTTAAGGCTTCAAAACTTATTTTGGTAGGGCGCACCAAAATTCGATCTGGGTTCTTATCTGATCGACACCGACTACTGAGTACTGACCCGGGTCTTGACCGTGCACTTTAGCAGCACAGCCCCCGACACAGCCACGTGCACAGCCGCAGGCGCATATCGCTTAGCCGCCCTTTTTTTTTTTGAGCAGGTCTGACCATCATCGCCCAGGCCCGTGCCTTTGATCGCCCAAAGAGGTATTTTGTTCACGATTAACTATTAAAAACTACTGAAAAAATGATTTTTATTATATTATCGGTCCCGCAAGGCCCGCAGGGTTTAATGCAATTGTCAGCTGATGGCAAGCAATTTTCGGTTTCAACGCATACGCGAAGCTTGACTCTTAATATCGCTCTCGGTAATAATACGTGTGTTATTAAAGTAACGGCAGTTCAAAATTTACTCCATATCCGTCAAAGCACAGCGGCGCATTAATCACATGGGCCTCCTCGCTAAGAGGAATAAGAATATTAGTTAAATAATAAGTTAATAATAATAATAATAATATAATGATAAAATGCTTTGTCACATAACGGCATTCCCTCTTTGACTAAAATTCCTGGCCGTTCCATAAACCTTAAAGCCACAATTCCATAATAATCGAATCAAGCAAGTTCTTTTTAAGCGATCGACGGACGTAGGGGTTGTTTTGTCTTTACCGTCTTTGCCGTGACAGGTTCCCTTTTATTTTTTCTTTTGGTATTAAATTAAATTAAATTAAATTAAATGAATACGACTTGTCCGGAATTGGCTTGACAGATGATTCAAAGAATATCCTCAACACATGCGCTAAGCAG
>JAKTPU010000063.1:0-81504 GCA_030556285.1 Lipomyces yamadae | reverse complement strand
TTTTGTGTGGTTGAGGGAACCTAACCCAGAGAATTTCACGTGACAAATAAGTGAAAAATAATGGGGTTACTCAGAGAATAATAGTGGGAAATAAGTGGGAAATAAGTCGGAAATAAGTGGGAAATAAGTGAGGTAATCCAAACACACCCTAAGTTAAGTTATATCATACTGAAAGTAGCTTTCAGGGTCAGGTCTCAGATATGTAAAAGTCAGGCAACATAATCTGTTGTTATTGATACGTTTTCCATATTTTGTGCCCGATTGTACGATTGACTGACGGCTGCCGTATCTGGATAACAAGAATTAAAATTTATTTTATCTAATTTTACATACGAAATATGAAACAAGCATACAAATATGGCTGAACAGTCGATACAGCGGCTCAGAAGCTGAGCTACGAATTATTCATAATCTCAGTTGCCTTAGACAATTTCTTGAACTAAATCAAGGATAGATATAGTAGTAAAAAGGTTCGAATTGGGCTAAACAAATTCAGAAAATTGTTGAGCTTCTGTAGAATGTCCCCTTAACGTGCACTGGACTGAATCACTCGAAGAAGTCGATAAAATATCAGGGTTCTAAAAGTGTGTATGAGTGACTTTCTTTCGAGATTGAGGTTGTGCGCACAATTGCAATAGATACTGGACTACGTTCTTCGAAAGACTATTGCGCTACATTACATCTTTCCAGATCGGCCCAGGAGGTAGACACTATTGGCCACGATTTTGAGGTCGCATATAATAATACGATTGTGCGCTTGGTAGGATGCTGCGCATCCAACTTTGGATTCCTCATTCGGAAAGAGCTCGCCATACTTGAGCGAAGAACTCTCTAAGTTTCTTCTGATCTCCATGGAAGAACTGGGGGTCAGCCGCTTGGGCCATTTTCGCGAACGAATAGGGCGGAGCTTCGGTCATCGATTCAGCCATCGTAGAAATGAAATAGAAAGTAAATGTAACGACGCTTTACTGGACTTTTGACGAGGT
The DNA here is from genome assembly GCA_030556285.1 of Lipomyces yamadae. Lineage (NCBI taxonomy): Eukaryota > Fungi > Ascomycota > Lipomycetes > Lipomycetales > Lipomycetaceae > Lipomyces > Lipomyces yamadae. Next base: position 80,518 of record JAKTPU010000063.1, on the reverse strand, counting down.
TATGCCTGCCCTCGCCGCAACGAGGTTCCCGTAGAACTTGACTGACTGAACAATCCTAAACGGGCGCACGGAGGACTCACGTAGGATCTCTCGTATCGCGCGATAAACACGTCTTGCCTTCGAATGAAGTCATCAAGATCGTGTTGCATTCTTGGATTTGAGTGAGACTCGCGACATGTCCACTCCATAATCCGAAGAACCTTCCACAACCGTTCGTCGTTCTCCCCTTTTGCCTCCGGATCTTTACTCGGCTGAATCAAGACCTCTGCCTGGGGATTTCTCTGTTATATACTGATCGATAGCTCGCAAAGGTGACGATTATACTTATTGTTGTTAATTCGGAACGCGATACTGGCCGCGCCGCTGTCACTTCTACCACGAACCCTTAGTTTCAAAAATCTCTAAACTACCCCTATGAAATTATGTACTGCCTGCTGCCCGCATAAACAGGATTTGGTGTCAAGCCTGCATTTCGCAATGCCGTGAGACACAAAGTCGTACTCGCACGCAGTCTAGCTCGTATCCGTGCTTGTTTGTACCAAATGTGGAGTCCACAAAGACTTCTGTCATTTTGGCGCGGTTATACTTCTCCAGATTGGTAAAACATGTGAGTCACGAAGACCAAGGAGACTCCTGGTTCTTGGAGTCCCTCAATAAGTTGGAATTGGCCCTGTTCATCGACGAGGAGCTAAAATCGTGGGCGGCATTTCTTTCCCGCTCGGATTTTGTAATAGAAAGCCAGAAGTTAGAAGTTATACACTTGTTGCCTTGTGATATTGTGTAGGTCTGCCTTTTCAAATCCGAGTCATCTGCCATTTTTGGTATATTTGCCCGTGGGTTGGGGGTTAAAACGCCACGACTTGAGGATAGGGTTTTACGGAAGAATTCTGAACATTTAACCGGTGGTTCAGGGGTCTGGTCCGGATTGAAACGAATGAAATTGCATAACTTAGTAATTCTACCTTCCTATATAAATGTTAAGCTATACGTGGCAACAAGCAATGAGTCACAGGCAAAGGCAAATGTGACAGCAGAATTGAGATGACAATTGATAGACGGACCTTTCTGTTCGGGACTGAGGCTGAGACAAACCGGCCCGACGATAAACTTCACACCTTATTTTGCCCGTTATGGTAGTCTAAATGCGCTTAATACTTGTAATGCTACCGTTATCTCATCTGGTGTATTTGCCTTGCCATACGAGGAACAGTAATTGATAATTATGCCTTGTACACAGTACCTTGAATGTCAATAAATGGCTTCCTTCCATCCGGCCTCTCTATAAGAATGGTGGCCAGCTTCACCGCCGCACCGTGTTTCCCCGCACTTGCGCACTTGCGCACTTGGGGCCAAAGTCACGATAAGTACAAAGGAAGGGCTGCGACAAACTCGCCCGATCAACAAGAGTAATAATAGTTAGTCCTTTCCTTTAGCGCTGCTCTGCTACGTCATCGTCGAGAGGAGGCTGAGCATGCATGTGCTAATCAGATCGTGACAACGCACTATCACAGCTTCCCTGGTCTTTGTGTCTCTTCGTCTAACCGCTCTGCAGGAAAGACTCACATATTTAATATTCCATATCGCCCTTGATCATTTGCATTCGGCGCCCGCGCCCGTACACGCACTCATGCCATAAGTCGCATCAGATCTTCGTCCCCCAGAATGATTTCCGTTTATGGCGACAGACTGCGGTTTCAATTTCCAATAGACTCTAGAAGAACTTCAACCAATTTGCCATGTGCATAGACACAAGACCGTCCCAGCCGCTCAGCGACAGGAAAGACGCCGGCAATCCGCCTACGACTTCAAAAAAATTGGCTGCACATTTCGAGCATGTCGAGACTGTTGACGTCACCCACGACACCGACGATGATGTCTCTGTCTCCAGCTACACAGAATCGAACAAAAGCACAACAAGTGGGGATGGTTCTAACCGGCAGCGTCGACGACGTCGTCGTCGCCATGTACCCACTACCAACAGACAACCTTTCGACAAGTCGTTCCTCAGCAACCAATATCCGTCTGACTCGTGTGCGACCACGATACCAATGTTGTCTGTCCTTGACATCATACCATCATCATTCGCCGACATGTATCCTGCGGAAGTCTTTCTCAGGTTCCCACCGCAATTGCCACATCAGCCCTACTATTCTTCGGGACAGGGTCTATTCACCAGCTTTGGAATCGCGGATTTATATCTGCGCCGACCTTCCTTCACGCATCGCGATCTCATTGACTGGGAAAAGAATGACCTACGAGCCCTCTGCATGGTCACCGAGCTCAAACCCGACTGGCTTCCCGACCTACCAGTGGCATCAGATCCACAGTCTTTTACACAAATAGTGCCTATTCTCAAAGAGGAGCATTTTCGGATAATTGTACTACCTTTAACTGCTGATAACCGGACAATAGTCGATACACTCTCTGGATCTGATTTATACGTGGAATTCGGATTCTCTGTGAATCATCGCGTGCGACTGGCTCGCGAGACAATCAATATTTGTTTGTCGCATAGGCAGAACAACGCTGCATTGACCAAACCAGAATGGAGGAGAGTTATCGACAATTATCTCCTGGGTCTTGCATGCGAGGCGCAAGGTCGTGTAGAGTTTAAGAAGGCACTCACGGCTCGAGTGCTGCACAAACAGGAACAGCAACTCGCCAAATCCAGAGGAAATCTATTGAAACGAGTCTTACTCGATAGAGCGAGGTCTTCGACTATTGCATCTCCATCTAGCACTGGTGTATCCACATCATCATCTCACACACCTCTCCAAGAATTGTCGCTCATGCAGAAAAATCCACAAAGTTCAGGTATATCGTCCTCGACTGCTATACCGCCAATGAACATTTCCGTGTCTCGGGCAGAGCAAAAAATTATTTGGCGTGAAGTTCAGGTTCGATTATATGCTCGTCTCGGTCTGGATTGGGAACCATCTGAATTAGCGTTTTGACTTTTTTTATAAACTTCTACATGGTCGGCATTTAATAGATTTAAAGGGTTAACGGATGGGATGCGCTCTGGCTTGTTTGAATTTTAGCTTGTTTCATTTGAGAATCGGGGCCCGGAGTATTTGATTTTCCCACGATAGTTTCATTTATTACAGTTTTCATAAATCCTTTATCTATTTCGTAGTTATAACTCTCATTGCAGGCGCATATATCTGAAATACAGCCGTCGAATCAAATTCCGTTTCGTGATCTCGGTCTAACAAATCGTCAAATTTAGTGCGGCTGGGCTGACAAATGCAAAATTTGGTTCCGAGCAGATAAATTGAGGATTAGTTTGTTGTCTCAATTCGACGACCAAGAGAACGTGAGATGTTAAGCGATAAGGCAAAGCTGTTTATTTTTAATGCTCGGTTGTGAAATCAATTCACAGATGCTTTTCCACAGCTTAGAGAATGGTTGATCAATAATATCAATCAAGGGCAGTAAATACATTTTATTCCCTAATCTGGGAAATCACTGAAACTCTAATTTTCACCCTTCACAAGTACGTCAGTGGAAACCGGCTATTTGATAGGCCGCCCTCTAGTCCATATACCATACCCAATTTCTCTCTTCTTGGACAAAGACATTCATCGTCCTTCGGCACCTGTAAGATATACTATCTCGACTCCTAACCGTTCGCGGCAGGGGCGTGATATTCGAGCTTGCGGTGAGGCAAAGTGACGGAGCTCCTCTCCTCCCTGACCTTGACGAGTTAGTCACGCCATATCATATTCAAGTGTGTCTGCTCCGCATTAACCTGTCGACGCTCATTTCTGCTCGCAATGGGGTTGTTGTATGTCATTTAAGTTACTTTTTCCTATTCTTCAGGATTCTCGGAATCAGAATTAATTGTGTTTTTGGTCGACTTGGTGATAGGAAAAAAAATTAGAATAATGACTGATAGCTAACATTGGTAATTGAAAGATCCCTTGGAACCCCGTTACCGTGGAAAGAAGTCAAGAAGTATGCAGACCATGTTCGGGAACATGGTATTGAGGTAATTCAGTTTGGGTCGATTATTGCTCAGTGCAAACGAAAAATTTTGCTAACTCCCTATCAGCAATTCTTGCATATTTGGAAAAACACAAAAGATGAACGGGGAAATAGCTTGCTCTGGGGCGATGAAGTCGAGTATATGGTTGTTTCGTTTGACGACGAGAGTAAATCAGCTTTCCTATCGCTACGGCAGGCCGAAATTTTGACGGCTTTGGAGGAAAATGAGAAAAAACAACGCAAGGTTGAGAATGACTTAGGAATGGGGTACGTAAGACTTATTTTGTGACCCTACAAATCCAGAAAGTGCATATTCTAAGCTGTGAGGATTATTAGCTCTGGCCAGCGTATTCCCACATTTCATCCTGAATACGGCCGTTATATGCTTGAGGCAACACCAGGCCAGCCGTATACCGCGTCACTAGAGGACCTCGTGAATGTCGAACGCGACATGAACCGCCGTCGCGAGATTGCCAAGGAGCACATGCTTCCGCACGAGTTTCCTGTTACATTAACGTCCTACCCTCGGCTTGGCGCTCCCGGCCAATTCACGGACCCTTATTATCCGCCGACAGGGAATGCCAGCAGATCGTTTTTCTTGCCAGACGAACTTATTAATCCACATGCCCGGTTCCCGACGTTGACAGCCAATATACGGGAACGACGCGGTTCGAAAGTTGCTATGAACGTGCCCATTTTTAAAGACAAGAACACGCCTAGTCCGTTCATTGACCCGACCATTCCATATGACCGTGACATCTATCCAGAAGATGCGAATGCTAGGGAAGGAACAGCCAAGCCGGATCATATTTACATGGATAGCATGGGATTCGGCATGGGGTGCTGTTGTTTGCAGATTACGTTCCAGGCAACAGATATTGATGAGGCCCGGCGACTATATGATCAATTGGCCCCCCTTGGGCCCATATTTTTGGCACTCACGGCTGCGAGCCCGGCCTGGCGGGGATATTTGAGCGATCAAGACTGTCGATGGAACGTGATTGCCGGTAGTGTGGACGATCGAACTGAGGAAGAACGGGGCAAGAAACCTTTAAAGAACCAGAGGTTCGTGATACCAAAGTCTCGATACGATTCTATAGATTACTATATATCGCAGAGCATGGATTGCAGGCCTGAGTACAATGACATAGACCTAGTCATTGACGACAAGATTAAGCAGAGGCTTACTGATGCCGGCGTGGACGAGAAGTTAGCTAATCACTACGCGCATTTATTTATCCGGGATCCTATCGTCGTGTTCTCTGAGCTGGTCGATCAGGACGATACTACTTCTTCAGATCACTTTGAAAATATCCAGTCGACGAATTGGCAGACAATGCGGTTCAAGCCACCACCACCAGGAACCAACATCGGCTGGCGAGTCGAGTTCCGCAGCATGGAGATCCAGATTACCGATTTCGAAAACGCGGCGTTCGCAATCTTCATTGTATTACTTACCCGGGCAATTCTGTCATTTAGACTCAACTTTTACATACCGATATCCAAGGTCGACAGGAATATGCAAGTTGCGCATCGTCTCGATGCAGTCATCAACGAAAAATTTTATTTCCGAAAAGATATTTTCGCGCCTTTGCACCATAGTCATGATGCCCACTCGACCGGGTCGGAAACCGCGAGCGAAGACGCGTCCGTGTCATTGTATTCTTCCGATGCGAACGCGAGTACGGATTCCATCGTCAATACGCGCGTTAAACCCGTTGACGAAGAGTACGATTTGTTTACGATTGATGAGATTATTAATGGACGAAAATCCAAGCGAATGTCTAATGGATCAGGATCGGATGTCGAGGACGAGGTGGATGAGTTTCCCGGCTTGGTCAAACTTGTGCAGGACTATTTGGATAGTATGTCGGTCGACGTTGAGACTCGCTGCACTCTCAACGAGTACATGGACTTGATCAGTAAACGCGCTAGTGGCAAGCTCTATACTACGGCGCGGTGGATCAGGGAATTTATTCGAGGCCATCCAAAGTACCAATTTGACTCTGTCGTCGGGTCGGAGATCAATTATGATTTGGTGAAGACGGTTGAACAATTAACACTTGGGAACGAGTGGAACGAGGCGGGTAAAAAGTTACTGGGTGGCATGAGCGGAACTCGATACCGTAGCTCATAGTTTTTTTTTTTTTTTGCATTGTTGTTGGGACAATCGTAATAATTTTTTGATTATGTTTTGTAGGAATTGGTATGTTTGTACGATTTGCATTTAAATTTTTTTTTGCATGATATATTATCCTCAATATTTGTGGCTTGTCAGTCAGACCGCATATTCTATTTTTTTATATTGTGTTTATGTACAAGACATTAGCCAAAACCGTACTGCATCACCGTGATCGCCCTATCCTAATCAAACAATGCATAAATAAGTCCCTTGTAATCAAATCCAAGGCATCTCCGTGAAACTGATATTATTTCTCTTGTATCCATTCACCTGACGCTGCACCAACAATTACACTTTGACATTATGATGACAACGCCGCTGCCGCCTCTGCTTCAGCAGCAGCCCGAGCCGCATCTGCCTTCTGCTTCTTGAGTGCGTTCACTCGAGCTTGAAATTCCATATACTCGCACTTTTCATATGCATGTCGCTCGTCCTGTGGGGAAGATTTATCAATTAACATCATCATTTTGGCACGATCTCGTTCCGGATCCCAAACATACCGTGCACTTCCATGGCAAGTAATAAAATTCGTGACGACACTTGTTCAGTGGAATCAGCAGGCTCGCACACCGGTCTCGGTAAGCTAGCGGTAGCTTCGCATCTTTCATCTCTTGCGCGGACGCTATAGTAACCCTGTTAGTCGTCAATCTGGAAATTATATTGTTCCATTTTAATAATTAAATTTAATCACGTACCAACTGGCGGCCAATGGTAATCTTCTACTGATTCGTGTCCCATGTTTGACAGCGCTCAATTCTCCAATTATTTCGTCTCCGTGACAAAAAAAAATCGTAGTTAGAGGACCCGCAAGTTACACAACTTTTTAGAAATCTACCCCGCTAGATCCCTAGGTCAACGCAGTCTGCAGTCGTCAATTGTCCAAGTTGCTGTCGCTTGAACAAGAGCAGCTCCGGAGCCTCAGGCCTGCAACAAAGTTCATTGTAGGCTCGATGATTGGACGCGATTTGGAGCCCCAAGCAGGCGTAAATGAGTACCACATATACGGCTGTAACCGTCATTGCATGTTGGCATGGCACAAACGCCATGCGCGCTACTAGAAGAGGCATAAACCCATCACTCTTGCATAAGACGCGTAAAGTGGGTGGGTTGCAACACGCGAAAGGCAAACTAACTAGTCCGTCCCCTTCACGCGAAATAAAGACACCAAGCTGGGTGGTTTTTATTTCTCTCTCTGCAAAGCCATTCAACAGATACGCTGGTAATACATTTCAAAGCACCAGTAGTCGAGGCTCTGGTGCGAAATATTGAAGGATCTGAGTAAGTTTGTCATTTAATGCATTTACGCGCCGCGAAAGTTTGTGTTTGGAAAACTGGTTTCAATGTCGGCAAGCACAAGGGTCGATTTTTGACCGTTAACCACTAGCATGCACAGCTTTCTTTTGACTCGGTCGATGAGAAAAAAGCTTTAGGTCAATTGGTCTTGGAGCGATGAGTAGATCAGTAGTTAATGTTTTGTCGTTTATAGGGTGTTTGATCCCTCAAATACGCTGTTGGCGTTGATAGACCAAACTTGATCAGCCAGCAACCGAATACGCAGACAACGGCAATGAGTGACGCAAATCGCGATCAAATATATAAGGCTACCTATTCAGGAGTGAGTACTTCCGTGCCCGTCAGTGCGGAAATTACTGAGGCTGACGTTTTTGTTGCTAGGTCCCCGTGTATGAGTTTATATGTCGCAATGTAGCGGTCATGCGTCGGCGATCAGATGCGTGGGTGAATGCGACACAGATACTAAAGGTCGCAAATTTCGACAAGCCACAACGTACTCGGATTCTGGAACGAGAGGTTCAAAAAGGCGTTCATGAAAAAGTACAGGGTGGTTACGGAAAATATCAAGGTCAGGCTAATTTATTTTTATTCTTTATCTGTTCACCAGAACTAACTTCCTCATGCAGGAACATGGGTACCACTGGATAGAGGCCGGGAAATTGCAATACAATACCGGGTGGAAGAAGTTCTTAGACCAGTGTTTGAGTTCCGTCCATCGTCGACCAGTCCTCCTCCTGCGCCAAAACACATCACCGCCTCGTCAGTGCGGGGACGGCTAAGAGGTGTTGGAGTTCCAAGGCATGCCGTGTCATCCGCCGCAGTAACATCAATACACAGTAAACGCGCAGCGGCGGCAGCGGCAGCCTCCGCGACAACAGGACGAGCTCGGACTTCTTCAAGAGGTCGAGGACGTGTCAAAAATCGTTTTGTTCGTGGTGCCGTTTATGGTCGGGGTATCCGGGACGACGACGACGAAGAAGAAGAAGAAGAAGAAGAGGAAGAAGGAGAGGATGAGGATGACTATAGTGAAAGACATGATGCTAGGATAGCGGAGAATGACGACGAAGGCGAGGAAGATGAGGAAGACGAGGAGATGGATGAGGTTGGTTCAGAAGATGGTGCGCTCTTGGCAAGACGTCACTACACACACCGTGTGCAACAAGCCTTAACCGACGACGAAAGCATTTCCGCAAATTTCGAGTCCTTATCTTCTGGTTCGTCGACTCCAAGTGACAGCGGGTCAGATGACACCGAAGCAAATAGCGGTGATGAATTGGGTGCAACCGGTCGCAGCGCGAGGCGAAGAAAACGGAAAATTCAGGAAGTTGTCGGACACGGTGCAACGCAAGCTGGTCTTGCCGTAGCACAGATGGAGTATTCGAATCGACTTTTGGATTACTTTCTTGTACCTGACGACGACAAGATTCCCAATTTCCTGGTTCATCCTCCGGCGGACTTTGACGTAAACGCAGCGATTGACGACGAGGGTCATACGGCATTCCATTGGGCCTGTGCGATTGGTCACGTTCGAATGATTGAAGCCTTGCTTCGTGCGGGCGCCGATATCACGATAGTCAATAACCTTGGTCAGACTCCACTGATTCGAGCCATCATGTTCACTAACAATTACGAGCGTCGGACGTTCCCCAAAGTGGTGGACCTGTTGCAAACAACAATTTTTCACTTTGACAGGTTTGGCCAGACCGTCCTACATCACATTGCCGGCATCACATCATCCAAGTCGAAGCATTCGGCCGCACGGTACTATATCGAGGTAATCCTCGGCAAATTGACGGAGACACAGGCCGGGGACACGCTAACGCGGTTTCTGAATCAGCAAGATAGCAATGGTGATACTGCGCTCCATATTGCTGCGCGGAATGGATCTCGCAAGTGTGTCAAGGTGTTCTTAGGATATGCTGCAAGCACAAAGATGCCAAACAAGCAAGGTCAAGTGGCCCAATCCTACATCTATGCAATGAATAACGCTGCCAATGCTTCCAAATCTTCATCTTCTCCGGTACAAGTGTTTGACCATCAGGCTCGGAACGGACATACTAGAGCCGCGAGTTATGGTAGCGTGAAACGACACAATGGCGTTGTGATGACGAGTGCACCTGTTATCGCGGGACAGACGCACATAGTGACTCCACGGCCCCATGTTTCTGAAGCAGGTATTCAAGCAATACAAAAAGTTGTGCCTGCCATGGCCGACCATCTCGAAGCGCTTGCGACCGCGTATGACGCTGAATTGCAAGACAAGGAAGCAGATTTGGCGCAAGCTACCCAATTGTTGGAGCACATGCGCAAAGATATTAGAGTATGCGAGGCCACGGTGAGGGAACTTCAAGCCGAATCAGGAGACGACGGCGACAGTGCCAAGGTCGCTCGAGAGACTGCCGGGGTGGAGGAACGGGTTGGCGCCCGTGCGGCGGAACTACGGAAAGTTGTTGAGCGGACACAAAGGAGAGATTTACTTAAATTAGTGCGGGAAGAGGAAGTCAAGCTTTTAACCACCGACGATGGCGGTGAGGGGGACAAAAACCATGGCAGCACGTTCAATCATGTTTCGGCCGGTGGTGACAGTAGCAGTAACCGGTTAGGTCAGGACCTTGCCAAGGAATTATATATCTTACAACTTGAGCGGCGCAAGATGGTCGATGATATTGTCGAATTATGGGCTGCTGCCGGTGTGGGCGAAAAGATGAACGACTATCGAAGACTGATTTCGCTATCCTGCAATGTCAAGGTCGAAGAGATTGACGATTTATTGGATGGTATATCACAGGCATTAAATAATGATGGTGGCGAGTGATAAAAAAAATTTGTATAACTAATGTACAAAATGAAAAGGTATATAAGTAATGGGGTTTTTTGGAGAATAATGGTGGTGGTATTGCTTTAGTTTATAGAGGAAAAAAAATTTTATTCTTGTAATTTCCAAGGCAATTTGCTTCAAATATACTGTCGCCAATGCGCGGGCTGGCAAAAGATCGTAAATATTTATAGCCACTTTAAGTCACCCTGGCAAATTAATCGCGTTTGGTAATAATAGCAAAAAAAAAATTCTATCAAAATCCAAAAGTTCTATTGAGAAAAGGACAGACGCCAATTCGTAAGGAAGCGGTGAAATGGTCACGCGAATGTGCCACCAGTGTTGCGCTTAACCTGCTCGAATGATTTCTCGGTACCAAACAATGCCACTGGGCTGGTGGTCTCATTTGCCAAGTCAGTTTTGTCTGAACCAACCATTTCCGGGTTGACCGGCTCTCGTTCAAAGCTCTTCATTGGTCGCAATCCCCAGCCTTGCAACAAATCCTTATCTTCATCCCAGCTCGTGCAATCCGTTGTCAACATTTTGTCGCCGGTGAAAATGGCATTAGCGCCGGCCATGAAGCACATTGCTTGTTTTTCTTCCGACAGCGTGATCCTGCCCGCTGCCAGTCTGACGATTGACTTTGGCATGACAATGCGTGCGGTCGCGATCGTTCGCAACACGGACTTGAACTCGATCGGCTTGTTATCGCCCAATGGTGTGCCCGGAATTGGCACGAGCGTGTTGATCGGTACTGATTCGGGATGATTGGGTAACGTAGAGAGGGTGTAAATCAACCCAATGTGGTCTTCCTTGTTCTCACCGAGTCCCAAGATGCCACCGGAGCAAACGCTTATTCCGGCCTGGCTGACATTGTCGATCGTGTTGAGTCGTTCGTCGTAACTTCGCGTGGTGATGACGGACGGATAGAATTCACGGGAAGTGTCCACGTTATGGTTATAGGCGGTCAAGCCGGCCTCTTTTAGTTCCTTTGCCTGTGCATCATCCAGCATGCCAAGGGTCACGCAGACTTCCATGCCCATGCCGCGGACCTCTTTGATCATTTCCTTGATGTCGCGCAAGTTGGATTTGCGACCTTTCATGTCTCGCCACGCGGCACCCATGCAGAATCGCGTAGATCCATTATCACGGGCCATGCGGGCAGCTTTTAGGACAGAGCCCATGGTGACGAGCTTGGACGCCTTGAGGCCGGTGTCGTATCGGGACGATTGAGCACAGTATGAGCAATCTTCTGTGCAACCGCCGGTCTTGATTGACAAGAGCGTGCATAGCTGGATCTGGGATGGATCATGGAATCTGCGATGAACCGTGCTCTGGAGGCGCGTATGTTAGATACGTTACAACACCGCAGCAACAACAACAAGAAGAAAAAAATTATAACCGTACCGCGTTGTAGACAAGGTCCATCAAAGGCGTATCATATATCGCGGCAATCTCGTCGCGGGTCCACGTGTTTCTCGGTCCACGGGCGCGAACGGCGTTTTGCAACACTGATTCTTCATTCCCCAGACTGTTGATCATCTCTGGTGCCAAAGGTTGTTGTTCTTGGTGCTGATTTTGGCGGCCCGTCGTGTTGGTCGCATGTTGGTCGTCAGGTACCGCGACTGCTGCCGAACGGCGAGGAGCAATCGCAGCAATTGTAGGAAGAATGGCCTGCTGGACACGAGGCCTGTGAACGCCAAGGGCCCGCGATGCCATTGACTTTGCTAATAGGGACGCAGACATCTTTATAGCGAGGAACTTATAGCGAGGAACTTATGTCAAATTGAGCCAAAATAATTGCGACCTTGCTGTCTGTAGAAAGGACACTGAAATGAAGTCCGACCGACCGACCGAGGATAAACGAATTCGAAGATACGAAGTGTTCTTTTTCTTTTTGACAAACAAAATGAAACTTCGTTTATCGTACACGAAAAGCAGCAGACAAGATCGGCAACATGCTCTTTCTTGCTCATCCATCAAGATTTCGGCAAAGCCCCCGCGCGCGACTCTTTAGGCACCCAAAAATTCCCCCTCTGTGGCTTGTGCGACATTGCATGGGTTAGGGTGTCCACTGTGGCTCGGTTATTTGTTGGGCACAAAAGTTACTGGGGCAAGGCTCTGGCTTGGCTGATTTATCTTTTACAAGCAGCACAGCTCAAATAATGAAATGCTTTGGTGTGTATTCTTGTCTCCATTAATGGAAGAGTTTCAGTGGCTAGTTTGCTACTTCTATTTGACGCTACTTCTAAATATTGTCGTTCGAGATATATGGTAAAAATGGCGATTCAGCAGCATTGGTTACAAGCAGATTTGCGTAGTAGGGAATGTAACGTCGGTTTGGAATAGCAAGTGGGAAGATTATCATTTTACAATCAATCAATCGCATCGTAAAGATTTGGCAGTGAGAAAACTTAAGAAAAACTAATCCAGGATAAGGACCAACCAATCAACGCCGGATGTGAGCTGACATCATACGACTTTAGGTAACCCCTGTAAAATAACGGTTTGGGCCCGCTAAATATCATACACCTAACCAGCAACGTATTATGGTCATATAATAAATAGACCAGATTTTGGATTTCATCCGGCATAACTCATCTTTTGCAAACTTCATGCCTTGGCCATTTCATGAACACAAAGTTTAGAGCGTTATCCATTCTCATGCACGACGAATCTTCATCGGTCGTGGACAAAACACAAGCTGAACATATGATTCAAATGCACGTCTATCGGTGCAGCTTCATTAAAAACATACATTAATACTACAAGTAAAATAGATGAGGAAAATAAAATTACCGCGATATATAGTAAAGAAAAAGAGATATCAAAAGAGCTACCAGCAAATGAACAACCCATAACCCATAACTTTACTTTGATATAACGGGAAAGAAAACAAATGACATACGAGGCGAAAAAAAAAAAAAATTACAATTATGAAGAAGCACACAGCGCTGGTCGGACTTGGAACGCCAGTGGAATCTGATCGTAGCATAGATCCACCAAGCAATCAGTGACGGCATTGAAATACGCGGACGAGCAAATACAGGCCTGGTCGGTCGGGTCGCATCCGGCTGCTGCCAGTTTTGAATAGAAGCAACCCTGACCACATTGGTTCATTCCGTAGTCCTGCATCCGCTTCACAATGTGTCTGGCATTAAGTGGTGGTGGACCAAAAGTAGTAGTTGGCCCCGAGCTCGAGAAAGAAGCTGTTGGAATCGCGCCGGACGAGGATGAGAAGAAGCGGCTGGATGAAAATGAAGAAAGGCGAGTGGATGAAAGAGAAAGGCGAGTGGATGAAAGAGAAAATGATTGGGACCCAGACAGACTGAAAGAGAGCATCTGGCGTTTCATGTATTTTTCCAATATGTCCCGCCGTGCTAGATGTGGGTTAGCACCTGGCTGAACGTTGAATCGCATGCATTCTGATGTGGCCAAGTTCTGGGCGAAAAGTAAATCCTGGCTTGGGCACTGGGAATGAAAGCAGCCCGAAAGGCCCTATATAATGTTCTGTCAACCAACGCGTTCACTTGGCTTATTATTATTGAAAGAGAATAAACACTTACGAGTTGGTAGACTGAATCGCGGCATAGACACTCGACATCATTTATATCGCATTGTGATATGATTTTTGTGTTCTCAATGCAAGGCTTGTAGCATGCTAAACCGACGGTTAGTACTGTATAAAAACATATATCAAAGGAGTTGTTGCAGTTCTCCCGGTCAGAATATGTGCAAGAAACTTACGTGGAGCTTCGGAAAACTGAGCCGCCTGTGTGAGGACAACACCCAATATTAAGGTGAGCAGTATAATCTTATTTATTATTGACCGCATTTGTGACGCGTGTCGAATGTAGATAGTAGAGGGGGGGGAGAGGTTGAGAGTGGCGACAAAAAAAATAATAACAATATTCTGGCTACTGAGACCGAAAGATTGTTCGAGTCGATATAAATTTTTTTTTCTCCGAATAGTACCGAAGCTTAGAGCTCAGGATAGCGATCGAGAACCGACGGAGACTCGGTCAACGAGAGAATCGTACTAAACGAGTGACTAAGAGGGATAAGGTGAAGTCGAGGGTGGCCGCGGATTAAGCGTGTATAAAAAAGATGACTCGGCCGTCGCACTGTATGGTGCCACACAAAGAAGATCAGACGCCCAGATGGGTTAGTTGGTGGTATTGACTGACTGACTGACTGACCGAGTCGCGTGGGAAACGTGGCGAGAACTGAGCTGACGAAGTTGTTGCAGAGAGGGAAAGTCAAAGAAGAGATGTGATAGATGAACGGACGAAGGAGGAGTGGCAGCAGCGGGCCGTGAAAAGGAAGCAGGGCCACGGCAGGCGAGGGCGGCCCCGGTGAGCCCGGGCACTGCCGTCACCCGCCAACAAGATTGGGTGACCGCAGCTGGCGCATGGCGGCGGCGGCTGAGCTTGGGTAACGCGTTCACAGTGCGGATCACAGCCCGGCCACGTGTGAACCGTGAGCCAAAGACGGGTACGAACAAATGCCGTATCCATTCCGCTGTACCGGGTTTACTATAATTAGTGCCGAACCAGCAGCGGGTTCGTGCTACGACACAACCACACTCTGTCGTCATCGAGCGCAAACCGTTAGTTAAATTGGCCTAACCGTTGTCAGGACAACCGACCATGGCATCAAGTTACGTCGTACTGGCATTATTAATTAATTAATTAAACGACTGACTATTCCTAATTTTGTCATTTATTTAGCAAGATGTGGTAGTAGGCCACAGAAGAAATGCTCTTTAATTCAGTGTTGGGGAACATGGCTCATGCTGTTGTCCCGCCGAAAAAAAGTATTCAGGAGGCCTAGGCCATCCATTATACATATAATAACCTAACTAGCTCTAGGACTATAACTACAAAGTACGGCTGTTGTTCGAACACCCAGATTTCGGCAGGTAGTTTAATCAAGCTAGCCTGTCTGCTAACTGTTATCTTATGCATGCTATATATAGTCTTTGTATTTTACTAGAATACTAAAATATTCCTGCCATATAGGTACTAACTTTGGTAATAATAATAATCGAGAGAGAGTAATGCTTTGCTTCTATTCCTCGACTCTCGTGGTAAATGATGCATCAGGGAAAAGGGAAATAATTAAGTTGCTTATATTTCCATCCGCCTGATTTGCCCATTGTTATAGCCGCAGCGCGACTACATTACCGGGGCGAGACACAACAGGGCGAGACACAACAGTTATAGCAATGCATAGAAAGGGCTGGCCCTCTTTTGTTTGTATGCAAGGAACAAACCGCTATCCGCTCTGCCGGAGTTAAGTGCTTGTTTTTAACGACGGCGCAAAATCCTTAAATCCTCTACGAACACGGGAACTACTCGACACACAGCACATAAAAAATGGCCGGCGCCTAGAATATCACAGTTGAAGATGAAATATTCACGCAAAAACGACCAAACATGCCCGAATATTTACACATTTATTAATTGCCCCTTCAACAGTTATGTAGCACTCACTAACCAGTTGGCCGGGTTTATCAGCTTTTCGGCATTGGAAACTTTTGCCGCTATGCCTTTTGAAGTCTAGTATTGCTGTTACGGACAGGAGGCTTGCTTTTTCGCCGCAAGGTACAGGGACCTAGCGTGTTTTCACATCTTGCCAACGGGCAGGGGAGCATAAAAGCTGCTTGCACAAGAAGACGAGATTGGCCTGCCCTGGCTTGCAGGCTTGCTGCCTGGCTGCTTCATGGTCGATGATGCCGGCAACCGGTCTTGCATCACCGACGCACTCGAGCGCTCGAAACCCTCGATCCTGGTGAATGGATATAATCGTCGAATTCCCGAGATTTTGGACCTCAATGCCAGGTTGCATGGGGTGGCTTCTGATGCACAATATATGGCTGCATCCATCTGTTAATGAGCACCTTGCGCTGCACTCTGGATTTGCTTTGATAGCACAAAAAAATATGGCAGCCTGGGTAAGCAGAAAAAAAATAATTACATAAGCTCAAAATTTTTTTATAGTTACATTCTAGAGTGGGTAAGTCCGGAACACGAAACCTAATCTATTATGTACGTTTCCTACCAAATTCAAACGGTAATGCGTCAATGCGGGTTTGGGTTAAATGCAGGGTGTGACAAACTTGTTTATCTCTCCTACTTATCGCAACTCAGCCTCCGAATTGGCGCCATCTACTACGAGCTTTTTCTATCAGCTTCGCAAATGGAACGTTTTTGCAAGCTGGATCAAAAGCATTAGCATTAGCCAATGGCGGAACAGCCGCGATCATAATTAAACATATCGATCCATATACAACAATTAGGCCTGACTACTAACCTTCAGGCACGTGCATTAACACGCCAAAATTAAAAAAGCCAACCCTCAAAAGTGCTGTGCTAACTGAAATGTCCGCAATAATAAGATTAAGACGCTGTTGCTTAGGATCATTGGGTACAGTATGGTAGTTGGTTCCAGTTAATATGCCAATTTTGACAGGTGATGACAGAAGGAAAAAAATTAGTTAGGCAGACCCTGACCGCAGTTTGGCGATTTCCCTTTCAAAACATCGGTCCCTTTGTGGACTGTCGCTTGTCCTGTCGCACATCGCTTATTTGTTGTTTCCCTTTCGGGTGATTAGACGATGGGATAAAGTCGTTCTCTCGCTGCCCGAACGAGACCAATAGACTCTAAGAAGAGGCCCCCTTTTTTCCTAGTTGGGATATATGACACACGTATTACAGTGGCGTCTGTCATTTTCGCTTTCATTCCAGTTGTCTCCACTTCCCGCATCGAGCGACTCACAGTCTCCAAATATTATTATTGTTATTCACTAAGTTACTAAATTTTAAAGGAAGTTATATCATTGTTATTGCTGTCGCAACCCCACTTTTGCCAAGATCCATTTCCAATCAAACCTCGCCACACCCTGCTGAATTGGGCAAGACCGCATGCCAGTGTCTCTGTCGATTTGGATATACTCTGTGCCTGTGAATGCCCGTGTGACACAGAATTCTAAGCGCGATCTGCGTAATGTAATCAAACGCGTCACTGTGGCGCGTCGCGTCGCGTCACGTCGCTTAGCGAGTCACAGTCAAACAACAAATTATTCTGCCCTGCCTCAAAGTCTCCTCCGGGCCCCTGTCAATGCTAAATGCTCCTTGACACGATAAGATTACAAAAAAAATAACTAATCCATTTGAACAACCTGTCAAACACATGTTGCTCAACTGTCATGGAGCAGGTGTAAACTTAAAATGAAATATATACGCCGACCAAGCGACGATTGTTTTAGACCGCCCGACCAGAACCCGGAACAAAGCAACAAAATCAACAAAAAGGTCTGGTGGTGGATGCCCTCCCTGCATTAAAAACCTGGCAGAACACCAGATCACGGTCTGTGAGTCTAGCACGCGAAGTCCCTGCGTAAAAGGAAATTTACTTTTACCCTTATATAAGCCGGCAATAATGACAAACATTGCGCCTGTGCCCAAGGGAATGCGTGATCATAAACAATATATGAACCTTATGCTAAACTCTTCAAAGTGTTGGCATGCCACATTCTTGAAGAATTCAATAATATCCGATGTAAAAAACCCAAACTCTCCCACATATACGGCATATATCCATAGATTGAGTCAATTTACCTTCGCCTCGACGGTGCCCGTTGCACAACTTTATCGCTTAGGGCGTTTATGGTTACCTAAATCGCCCGAGCACACCTAATTTGTTGCTCTATAACAATATGCGATAACAAGACTTATCTCACGAGGAAACGAGTAGCACCGGCCAAATAGCAACCGAACAGCTATCAGACGAGACAGTATGAATAGCTCATTTCCTAAGAAGGCTAGTAGATGCTGTGGCTCGCTCTTCTTCGAGGAACAGTGTTCGCGCCCCCCCCGTCACCCAAGACAAACCTAGGGTGACTGATCCACCCCGGGGGATCGACGAGCCACCAAGGCAGCATGCTGCCAGCATGGTTATTTAACAAGTGGCGGGATTTCCCATTTCTCAGGGCAGACCGAAAATCTGGTCGATCACTGGTCGTTCATCTAACTCGAACCCGAGCCGATCTGCGTGATATTTCCAGCATGCTGCTGAGCGGCCGTCAGTAACATCTTGACGCCTACGGCAGCTTTGCTTGAAGCTGCCCGAGCCTGAGTTCTCGCTTTCACAATGCATAACCGAATAATAAACCTAGCTAGTCCTTTGTATTTAAACTCATTCGAAACAATTCGCAACAACTCGTTTTTTAGTCTGATGCTACCCTATACTGTCCTGTCGATTCTCAACATGTCACGACGTCAACGTGCGGGGGATCGGCTCCAGAGTCCAGACGCTGATCTGGACCGAAGGAGTGCTGATCTCTCATGCCCCGTACCATCAATTACCAGAATCATCCAAGCTTGCTGGATTGCTTGAGTCCTAGTTGTCAATATGATAACCTACGCTTGCTCATCAATTCATCTCCACAGACGCTTTTTTCGATCGTAAAAGAAGTACAGAGTGAGATCGATGCGGTTCCTTCTCAATTTCAGGAAGTCAAAAAAATTGACACTGAATTAGTCTGTTCAGTTAGGATTTAGGCAGGTACTGACTGACTTTCATGTAATCATGTAACGTTACACGTAGAGGTGGAGCTTGCTCAAGATACGGGAACCATTGGGTTAAGTGGCATGAACCCTGAGTTACGGCGGACTGACGTTATTATTTATTTTCCTAAAAGCTGGGAGTTATATTGGGGAGCAAATCAATTTCCTCTCCTCCGTTTTGAATTGCCAATAACCCCATGTTCTTTGTCCATGATTCTGTCAACAATGTGCTTGGATTCTATTGGAGATTTGAACAGTAAGATCTGAATTACAGATTTCCAAGACTCTTGCACGGCTTTGCAGGTCTTATCAGCCAGTTATGATATAATGGGGGGCATGGCAACAAACAGCAATTACGATCGTTTTGTCACGGCTGTCCATTATACTCTGGCCTTTCACTGATGATACATTATCATCGTATCTGACTATTATCTCCGTTCTGGTGTATGGTAGCAACTACATAATTATACCATATATTTATTATATCGTTACTGCACGACAACTATTATTTGCCTGGGAAGCTTACCTACATGCAGGTAAAGAAAGGTGAACAATTCGAATTAAAGTTCTCACCTACGGGCTGTAGTCGGCCTTTAGAACGACACCACACAATTTACAATGGTTTAGATCTACCTTTCCTCAACCCCCATATAGAGCAATTTTGCCGATCTCTCGTCTCGCCGGGGAGTTATTGTCGTGGCTGAAACCACCTAGTTTCCTGGCTTTGCCAATGACGTCTTTATGACAGCATAGTCGAACTGGCCGGAACTAGTGGCTGTTTTGTAATTGCGAACATTATTCGCGGCGCGGCAAACAAGCTTATCCAGCTAATTATGATGTCACGCTAGTCAGCGGAGTGACCTCATCCTAGTGTACGTACGTACCAGGTAAAGAAGGTGCGCGCTGATAACGATATCTGCAGTACCACTGTACCAGGGACACCCTACGCTTCGAGCCTTTTAACTGGAAGAATAATAATCTAATAATCTAAATATATATTACATATGCGGCGGGATATATTTTAGGCCACAATCTGAGTAGCTATAATAAACTAAATGGATGACGAATATAACTAATTTAAGTAATTAAAAAAAAGATAAGGTTTATGAAGTCATGCGGCTGAAATGCGACACTACGAGCTCGTGATCATCTCGATCGATGGGTAGTTTTTGCCCGCGCCAGCTAAAAGGCCACCCAAATTAGCACGTAAAAAGAGGTGGACTATTTCCAAATATAAACCAGAGGGGATAGTAAAAAGATGTCATCTACGCCAAGCGTCGGTGACAGAAGTTCGAGCGATTGATTGTAGCTAAATTTATTCATCTCTTCCTCCACCGTACTTAAGTTCAAGTTCAGCGGGGCAATGTGGCGCCGATGAGCCTTGTAAGCGAACCTACTTTGACGAACATTGCGATCTTGAACTCGCTCATTGTCTCGCGACTCGCGTTTTTAGCGCAAAGTTGGATAAGATGCGTCGGAATGGACAAATCGTGTGCTATTAATTACTATGTCGATTTCATTTTGGCCCTAGCCCAAAGCAATGTCGACGTGATATGCCAGCGCAGATTACCTTCTTCTCTCTAATCGACTACCTGCTCGAGACTAGTCCGCTACGCAGCTGTGCGTACACCGTCTACCTCATAGTCCTCGATCGTCACTCTCGTGTCTATCCTGCATTAATTACGAAACCTTGTATTGGGACTGGTTGCCGGCCCAAATAAACTGGACAGAAAACAATAAAAGTAGGTTTCAACTCCGGGCAATGTTTATTTTCGCCCTTCTTGTTTTTGTTTTTTTACCCAGAGAACTTTCACCATACGCCTCTGTCCAAGTGAATGTGCCTTTTAGACAGAATACGCGAGCGCATGCTGTTACTGAAACCTTGGGCGTGCTAATCGCCATTTTCCCAGAAGAGGCAAGGTAGCGGAAGACGGAAGTGTCATGCACGGTAACCATAAGATCTCGCCATTTTGTTCGTAAGTTCAAATCTGTTCTGGGTTGGATTAATTGACATATAATGTCTCCCGCCAGGGTATCCTTAATTACTAGCCCCACGTGTCTCTCTTATACAAACAAAGCTAACTCCTTTATGTTATTGATGCTTAAATGCTTTCATAATTTCGGAACTTGGAGAGTCAGCTTCAAAGACTGTAACAAAGTAGACATGATAGTAGATATAAATACTGGTAAGTTACATTTAAACACGAAATCGTTCGCACGTGACGTATGCGGCGCATTTAAATTTTTTGTAGATTGGATTTAGGATCACACAAAAGCTGCTTGATTTGCACAGCACTGCCAGTTACGATATGCGAATACTTGGGAATAACAAAGATATTTGTGGATATATATGACTGGAAAACGTTCCCGCGGTGGCGGAGGCAATGTCGTTAACGATGGCGATAAGATCATTGATCCGGCCTTTACTGCGTTGGAGGCCTTATTGGGCCCGTCCTCTAAATCTCAACAGAGTTCGCAATATGAAATTCCCGACAATATTTTGCTGTTACAGAATCTAGAAAATGGCTTGTCAGATCAACTGGTAGAGGCTTGGGCCAAGTTAGGACAGGTATAGTTTGTGTGTGGCATTGCCATCTTTGGAGAAGCTAACCTTCATAGACTTCTGCCACAAGCTATTCATTCGTCGACGCGACTACTCGGCTGGAAAAGCTACTTCATTCATTGTCTGGAGAAGAAATCTTCAGGATCCAGGGACTTAATATAATACGCTTGATCCTAGACGGCCATCTCAAACTAATATATCGTGCACTCTACACTCAGCGACCATCTTCAGTGATTCCACCTCTCCAATTGTTACGCCGATTTGCTACGTTTCAGCAAGGAGCTGTAGCAGATGAAACATATTTTGCATTTGATTTCTCGCTTGCAGTGCTACCAAAGCTGCTTATTCCTCCGAAGCACTCGAGTCAGGAAGGCACGGGAGACGTAGTCAAGAAAGGAAAGTCAGCGCAAAGGTCTATTCGTTATTACATGGCCGAGCTTCTTTTGGCATTTCTGAAGTATTGTTCGTCCAAAGCACGTGCCGATTGCCTTACTCAACGACAGCTAATTGAGCCTCTGCTTAAGAACGTGTCGCACGATGATCCTGAACAACTAGTAGCATTAGTGCATACTTTATACAACCAGGCCATGGATATCTCGTTGCCAAAGCCTGCCAAAACGAATTTTTTCACTGAGTGGGTGCTTGGACGCATTTTGCATATTTTAAAAATTATTGAGTCCCTGCCAACTGGTCATGAGCTGAGCCCGAAAGTCACCTTCAATTTGATCACAGACATATGTACACGAACAAGCTGTGGCGTGAGGTTTGAAGACAGAGGATGGTATTCGCCTGGAATGTTCGACGATGCCGAAAAGAGGAAGTCTTACAAAGTTTACAACCGAGTGCTGTTAGCCTTCTCTAGAATGCTTGACCTCAATAACAAGAAACAAGAAGAATTGCTGATTGCAATTTTTGGATCCTGTCCGGAGATCGTTGCGGCATATACATCTTCTACCAATTTGCGGATCGTACCGAAACCTACAGCCGGATTTTTGAGGTGGTTTAATCGGTATTCGAAAATCATAGCGTTGCCTATCCCCCAGACACTGATCGACAGTAATCAAGTGTTGGAATTTCCACCAGCAGTGAACATTGTTGTCGAGAATATCCTTCCCTCCCCGATTACACGGCAAATGCTCGAAACGGGGCTTCAAAGCAGTAGTCAGATCGTCCGACACTTTCTCCTGAGTCTGCAGGTGCAAGCGATGATGAAACTGCAAAAAATTGTTACTTTATATGATAACAAAGGCTGGATATCCGGAAAGTCAGCGCTTCTTGAAGAGTTATATCGCCGACTGCCAGATATCACAAATGTAGCCTCCATTAAGCCTTTCGGCTCGTACAACTGCACTTTACTAATTTCAAAATGGCTTCGACTGTATGTGACAGTGTTTGCAGATATTTCGGCGACCGCCAAAATCGATATATCTGCGCGAATGATGGACATTGTTCTGCATCTAGTACCTAGTAATCAATCTGGTGAGACCTCATTTGATCTCAACAACGTGCCCGCACTAGTACTTGAAATGAGGAATCTACTGTTCGTTCAGGGGATCGTGCCGGTTCCTGCAAAGTTTTGGAATAAGCCAGGTTCGTCGGGAATTTTCAGTGAGGCAAATAGTTCAACCTTTACTAATGATGCCGTCGTTGTCATCTAGATCATCGAGAATATTCACTGCTTACATATCTAATATTATTTGCCACGGTGGTACAGGACAGAAGTATTTTTTCGGAGATTGCTAAGGTACTCGTGAAGATTACTTCCCCCACATATTTATTCCAGCACGACTTCCCAATTTCACCAATTCATATTCTTATTGAATCATTGAAGGTCATCATGCTCAATTCCAGCCAGCGAGACAGTCGAACTATATGGTATCTCATTAACGAAGCTATCGCTCGGTGCTTGCGTTCACCGTTTAAATATATTGATCAAGCCAAGCAGTTCTCCGGTGAAGATTATCATGGCCGGTCATTCAGTCCGTTTCTAACCGCTCTTATCGAGCAATGGGCATATCTTGCGCAGTCCAATAATGACGAACTAAAGGCGACTGCTCCGGTGTTTCACGCGATCAAGAAAATCGTTGTGGATTTCTGTTTATCAGGTGAAGACTTTCATACATCCCAAGCGCATTTGCTGCATCTCGTTACAAATGACAGCGACCTAAAGTATAAGGATGACATAGCAATGTATTGCAATCTGCCCGACGTTGTTACGGCAGCTACTTCCTTGGTCTATGGACTACTTCCACCCGACAGGAATACATTGGTATTCGACGCACAGAGATTTGTATTTCCAAACGCGGGCAGTGACGTTGTCACACCGGATCAGCCATTAGATGCGCAGTTGACGGATATTGGGTTTTTAGAATTATACAGACTATATCGGGCGGCTGAGTATGGCGTGTTACAGACAAAAGATCTGCTGCCAGTAAGTACCGTAGCAGAGTTACTGGCTGCCCGATTGAGTTGCGACGTTCAAGAGGCAGCTATGAAATATGTCCGGAGAAAAGATTATTGGCAGCATTTGCTATGGATGCCCGAAGACGAAGGTTTTGTCAAGCTTGAGTTCACAAAATCTTTCTTTATATTTGTGAATACTGTGATGAATAAGAACACGACCAGGACGGAGGAACTAGGATTCGTGTATGACTACATTACTACAATGCTCCCAATGGCACGGAAGTCAAGTAAAGTATGATTATTCCAATGTTAGATCTAGAACGAACTGAAGGGGAGATGCTAATACAAGAGCAGATCGTTGGAAATTTCCTTCCGGGATTGGCACTATTAGATCGGCAGACTCTACTAAGCATCCTGTCAGAAAATAGGAAGTACAGCAATCGAAAGATCGCGGCCCGAATATGCGGCGAAGCGATTTCTGCTCTTCTGACTGTATCTCCATCAACCGTTATTGATTATCAGGATGTCGACGACTTATTACAGCTTGCCGTCGTAACTGAGGACGAGAAACTTGTGTTCGAAATGCGGACCCTATTGCGATCTAAGCGACAGATCACGTTCAAATCCGATATTCAGTATTTGGGTCAAGTTTTTGATTCGAGTAACAAAGACTTGTACGACTTGGTATGCGACGTGATGGTTGCGTCAAAAGAAGCCTTCACCTACGTCATCAACAACCATTGTGACTCGATTATAGCAATGAAAACGGATAGCCTGCTCCTGTTTGCCAAAGCGATTGCTGATTGTCTATTCGACAATAACGATAAATCTCCATTCTATAAACAGAGAGACGGTATCGAGAATATTCCTGTGCCAGCAGCGAAGACTTTAATAGAATGCATTAAGCGCGTTGGAGCTTCTCGTGTGGAGCAGGATAGCGCCTTCTTCAGCAAGGTTGTACTCGTGCTGTCGACTGAGGAGGACTGCGCGCTTTTCTACGAGCACATTACCTGCCATAGTAATAAGCCAAATTCCGCACACAGAATTGCTTATACGCACGCCATGTATCACTGCAACGCGGTTACTGGCAATATCAAGGAAGATGCGGCTCGGTACATGAAATCTGTTGTGGCTAGGATCACTCGATACTTATCAGAGTCAGAATCACTTTCCCCGCAGCAACTAGCGATAATGGTTTCTGCTACGAATTTCTTTTCTGAATTCCCTCATGCTTTTTCTTTCGGAAAGTATGTGAATCCACCGACACAGGCAGCGATAGCTCGGTGGGCAAACAAGGAGGAAGCTATGAATTTTGCATTCAGTTTGATGTTCACTGCAAGTAAGCCCGGTGACTTGGAGTACGTCAAATTCCTTCAGATGATTGCTGAAAGCGGTCAGAAGTATTTGCCTGATGGTCCAACTACAGAACCTAGTTCTGTCAGTATCACACGAGCATGTATGGTCCACTACTTGTACTTTCTTAATCCACAGTCTCACGTTGACGCATTCGTGGCAACTCGATTGATGATGCTTTATAGTGGAACATGTGGGCCAGCGGATAGGCTGCTGTTGTCGGTCTTCCACACAATGGACACATTAATGAATCTGAGCGCTTCAGTTAAGATAGCATCGTACAGGTTCACATACGATGTCAATATGCAAATGACTTTCTGCGATCAAGTTGCGCAAGGTTTGGAGTTTGTGCTGTCTGGCAAGACCTTTGGGAATAGTATTAAGCATATGTCAAGCGAAAATTTTGAGTATTCGTCTGCACATGCCGAGTCAGTGTCTACCTACATGGATTATTGTAATACGGCCAAGTGTGCTACTAATCCATATGCCGTGTATGATCCGTTATTTATGCTACCAGTCATTATGGATATTGCATCGCGAGGGCTTGTCGACGCGAAGCTCCTGACAGAAAATCATTGTATCGGCTACGTGATCAACTGTTTGGGAAAAGAAGGTTCTGTGTGTGAGATGGCACGAAGCACCTTGATACAGCTGGTCAAGCTATTTGAGGTACCATTCATTGACTTGTATTCCCCACAGTGAAGTGAAGGCTAACGATATTAGAACTCACGGTATAAAGAGAGAGATATGATTTGTCTTCTCCTTTACCATTTGCATTATTTGGTCGAAGATTTCGAAAAATCCCAGGCGGCCTCGTCAGCGGATAAGGCCACACCTATGCACATTCCTCCAATCATTGCTACAGTGTATGCGAACTTGATTCCGGTACTAGCCAATCCTGGTCACTTTCTTTATGAATCGGCGATTCGATATCTAACGGAGGCACCTGTGCCGAAACTCCTTGAATCGACAAAACAACTAGATATTCCATTATATCGCGTCCTATTGCCATCAGGTGACGTAGATGGATATTCGAGAGCGACTAATTGGATGCTAAACGTGCTGGTCATGGCACTGAAATCAAAAGAGGTGCGTACGCAGACCCTTCTTTCTAGCCTGCTTTGAATTTTAACGTGTCATAGGATGCTATCATCTATGAGAGAAAATATGTATTTGAGATCGCTCAGACTATTGAAACTAATGCATTTGTTGCCGACTCAACAAAAAAGTTAGTTAACGAATTGCGAGATCGTGCTCGCAATATTTTGGCAATGTCGAACTAGATATAGATTGGATGGTAGATTTATTTGTATATTGATAATGTATTATAGCTTGAAATTCTCCAAAAATACTAGACACGATATCCAAACTCATTGTTCTACGCCATTCCCATTTAAACGGGGCCCGCTACATACGAAGAAAACCAATTTGCAAATAAAAACTATTAACCAAATTACCCAATACCCATAAAAATCGTGATATATGTTCCAGGAATAGTGGATGCCCCCCAGAAAATTGCCTATTTGTATAGCTCCTCAAGATACGGATCAGAGCCCCAGCCCGCCTGATCAAGCGCCGGAAGCACAGTGTGATACTTCTGATCTGCAACGGCAGTGAGTAAGCATACCCAGACGTCACAGAGTACGAATGCCATCTTACCTTGAATTAAATCTCTGGAACTCAATTCATTGCCATCTTGCTCATTGTGCGGTCGATCATTTTTGTCGTTAACTTCACAGCTATTTTCTGATAAGGCCGCCAGTGTAGGCTGCCCCTTCCTGCGTGTAATAGGTGCAACTGACCTGGACGACATCGGCTCCAACAAAGATGGTGCCGAAAAAGTCATTATTGGCGGATGGTGTGGGTGTCGCACCACAGACGTATCAATGATATCTGGTTGTACAGTTGAGTGGGCAAGCGACGATCTCTCGGTAAGCAAAGGATGACAATACAAAGGACCGTCAGCGCTGCTAGGGCTGAGTAATGCGTGCCTAGCCGTGACTAGTCTATGATCTAAAGTCACAAGTTCGTCAACTACATTGTTAGGCAAGTCCGATTCATATTCCGAATCCATGTGGTGATCATCTGGAATCGTGGATGGACTTAAACCCGCCGCATCTGGAGATTCGTTGTTTACAGGGGAACATGTCTGCGTCCCATCCACGGTTAATTTCCCCTCGATATTGACTAGTTGCAACAATTGCTCATTCTCTTCACAGTCCTCTTCAAGGACCGTTGCATCGGAGCTAGGTTCATTCAGTTGGGTACGACTAGACAGGGACTGACTTGATGGCAGATTATGCGCCGTAAGTAATGAGTACTGAGAACTAGAGATAACAGGTGCGAACACATATCCCGGAGCGGTATCGTGAGGAATCGGCAGTATTGGTGAGGTTGGTACAAGGGCCGGTGGTGGAATATTTGCTGGAATGCCATGACAGGAGACATTCGATGCGCCTCGATATATCGTAACTGGAGCTTGCCCACCATTGTAGTCACAGACGCTATCGGACGACGGCAGCACAGGAATTCTAGCCTTCGTACCTGGAAATGCAGTTGATGTAGTCCAACGTATGACACGTGGTTCGCGCGCTTCTGCCAATGAAAGGGAGGAAGGAATCGAAGGAGCCTGGGTTGGATTAACTACCACAGGTGGTAGCCACGTAATAGGAGTGTCTTCTGTGGCATGCACTGAATTTGTCTTCCGGGCTTCCTTAATAGCTGGTGGATTTAATTGCGGCGACGACAAAGATTTGCCTCCAAGTGAATTATTGCGTCCGATGCTGCTTTGCCTGTTGGGAGCCAATGGTTGCAGGGCATGTCGTGGCGGAATCTCATTGATGACGCTGATATAATTCATATGCCTTGCCCAATCCAGGAATACTTGATGATACTGCGCATCTCCCGACTGCTGCAGCTTTCGAACTAGTTCACGGTGTCTCTTTGTCGCGAAGTGCTCGCCTGCCCGAGCGATCGATTGCAGTCTACCGGAATTACAATTCGGAATGGGACATTCGTCTGGAAAGAGGAACCTTTTTCCAGTCCTTATTGGCGGCATTACGTTGAGCTATATCATTTGTTCAAGCAACTCTAGTGACGCAAAGAACGATATTTGCGAATCGAAGGAAATGTATCTCGTACGACCGACGCGAGACGCGCTATTTCGGGTTGTTTACTTTATTCAAAGCCGGGTAACCATATACACATCTTTGGGATCGCGTCGGCCGACTTGCAGCGCAAATTCGAAGTCCAGGGATTTGTGCGGTATAATAATTAAATTACAGATTATTATTGGAGTGCAACTTTGATAACAGCTGCAAGCAAGTCCCACTTCGGGCTCGTCCAAAGCGGCTGCCGTCTCTGCAATCATCCGCCGACGCCGAGTACCTTTTATGGCTCGTACAACATCGGCAGGAACGGACTTCGCGGCCGAGTTGAAATATCCCTAACCCAAAAGACGGCCCCTAATTCATAAGGAACAGTCAATTTCTTGATAGAACAAAAGGAATTTGGTCGGGTTTATTTCAGCTCGCTGCCAACCTAACCCAGAAATTAGGAAAAAAAAAATAGAATGCTTTCAGCGAAGAATAAGTTAGTTAAGTGGAAGTCACTTTATGTGTAATACTTGCGTTTCAGGGCAGCGCATAAATCAGAGGCATAGAGATCGTGACGACATTCGAACACCTTAGCTAACAATTTGGCACTCACACACAGCAATTAATGGCCGGTAGCAGAGCTATAGGTCGAGACGTTCATTTTTATCTCTTTTCAGAGCCTGATAAGCCTCTCGGGGGAATGAGATTGAATAAATCCGTAACAGAGAAAAACTTTCTCTTTATGCTAGACATTCTCATTGAGTCGTCTGGCTCTTATAGAGTAACTTTGCGCAGCACCGGTACGGACTTGATGCCAACAGATAATGAAATGATGCCAGGTCATTATGACATCAGACCTTATTCTCGCAGAGGTAGGATATTGTCATCAATTTTTATGTGCGGCTGCTCAAATATAGCAGGCAGAATAGCCATTACGGACGAGCCCTGCATTACGCGAATCCTATCTAGAACTGTCACGGGGAGAGACGACTTTTTCCGAGCTCGAGTCCGTGAGAGAGATGGGAAGTGTGTAATAACTGGGGTGGTCAACAGGGAGGCTTATCGCAATGACTGGGTGGGTTTTGAGGCCGCCCATATCTTCCCGCTTTCTAGTGAGCAATATTGGATTCAGAAAGGATATTCATCGTGGATTACGAATAGATCAGGGAACCGTGATACAGGGATAAATTCATCTCAGAATGGACTGCTTATGCAATCCAACATCCATCAGAAATTCGACTCTTTTAGTTTTGCCATCAATCCAGACGATGACTATAAGATAACATGCTTTGACGGCGACACTTTCCAGATAGACGGGAAGAAGCTTGACCCTGTTTGTCGAGAATCGAGCGGTGAAAATGGCGCAAGAGATATACTCCTACGGTGGTACTTTCGTCAAGCGGTGTTAGCCAATATGAGAGGAGCCGGAGAACCAATCTTTGAGATGGACTTCCCACCCGGAGCCGATATGGTAGGCGAGATCCTCAGCGGGCCAGAACCAGGTAAAAGAATGGAAGCAGAACTTTTCTCAAGATTGCAGGGTCAATTCTTTGTGTAATGGAATACAATATACACAGCAGCCAATCTTCCCGAGCAGTTCCAGGATTCAGACGAGTGGTCAGTGCCACTTTTTAAAAGTCTTAACCCCTACTTTTGATCCCTCAATTTCTTCAATTCGTGCTAGCGCTGGCGTTCACAAGGCTTTGTGACCGTCTCTTCAAATATCCTCTGTTATTTTCACTACTAAGCAAGAATTCTGCCTTTAAGTGTACTCTATTATCCCGCTTGTGAACATCCTGTGCATGGAGAAGCGCAGCGGCAACTTTCTATTGCTTGCAGGGTATCAGCACGCCATTGGATCCCAGAAACAACCTATGCAAGAACCAGAGTCCTAAAGACCAAACTGAAATTGATCAATAAAGAAGATTCTCTGCAGTGCCGCTAATGCTGCGACTCATACCTGTCCTGAAATTGCCACGTGGTAGGCATCGTCAGCAGGTATATTCCGAACCCAAGATGGGCCGCTGTTAAACGGATCTTTCGCTATTTAGTTCGCACATCAACCTATGGTCTGATGTATCAATTTGACGGTTCCTTACTCAGCTCTACTATGCAGCTTCAGCGCTATAGTGAGTCTGACGGCAAGTTCTACCGATACGAACAGGTCAACATTCCGATATGCCTCCTTACGTCCAACCAGACTCATTAGCTGAAGTAGGCTCCTCCAAAATCTGTTTCACGCTCTACCGCTGAAGCAGAATACTTCGCTTTAAGCAATGCGGCTCCCGAGGGAATACGTCTGCGTAACTCTATAGCTGAAATTTGATGCCGGCAGTCTCAACGCCATGGTGAACCATCCTGTTCATCACGAACAGGTCACCAAGGGAGCGTGTTAAACAGCAAGAACTTAAAGATTACATGTTGTACCACAAAAGAAATGACTGCAGACCGTTTCACCAAAGGATTGGCCTGTCCGACTTTCGAATATCTCAAAAATATTCTGCACGTCAACACTGGGCCATCACGGCTGGACGATAACAAGCAGAATAAGGGATGGTGTTATAAACTGCATTATCTAATATGTTGTAGGTAGTGCTGTTATCTGATATATCACATCAATGAATCGGTGTTTTAGGCCTCCTCTTCTCCCCGCTCTAAATCGTGTTAAGCAGGATCAAGTGCGCGATGATGTTTGGGACTTTTTCATCCTTGATTTGCCTGGTTCAAGAATCACCCCCTCTCTCGGCAGCCGTGAGAGGGCAATAAATTCTGAGACCTTCATGCCAACACCTTGGCCCTTCTTTTTAATGATAGACTTATTGTTTGCTATCCACGTTCGAGCCTGTCGTCATTGCTATTAAAATCGGTTTTCATCTTGAGCGACTAAAACAACCTCTTTCTTATCAGACTTCAATGTTGGAATTGTAACGTTCTCGCAAATCTCAAAGAAGAATTCATTCTCGATCTTAGCGGGCAGGATCGTCATTTTTTGCTCGGATTTATACCTTAATCTAAAAGTGTAATGGTCGTACCATTTTTGGGTTTTGCGTAGAACGTAGCACTATTAATTGGTACCCTAACTGTCATGAGACATGCTCACGGCTTGCGCTCCACCAGAGATTCGACAGCTGCAGAAATCAGACTCCACGAATAGCATTCTATCGTCTCATTAATAAACTGTAAGTTTGATTTTTCGTCCGTGGTATCGTTCTTGTCAATAGAACGATTTATGAAACATCTGCATGCTGAATTTGCGGAGATCATGTTCCATAACCGGCAATGTGCTAACCAATTGATGTAGCTATTTCGCTTTTCGGATTGTTACCATCGTTTGCAGAAAAACCACCGATACCTCCGTTGTAAGTGCTTTCAGCAGTCAGATATTTCGTGGAAAGATTACCGATGTCGTCGATGTCTAATTGACTTTACTGTGTGATCAAACGCCATCTAAGGCTACTGATGCTGAAGAAGTCTCTACAGGTCATAAATTTATAATCCTTCTATGTGACCATTGAAGCGGGTCATGGAATATAAGTACACGCCAGAAGAGCTCAGGGCAATCGCAGAGTCGCCCTTATGTGTACGACCGGACCGGTTGACGCCAAACGAAGAATGGATGGGGTAATAATTTCTACATCGGGTACAGCTCGTTTCTTACAGTCTGGCTGAGACGCGTTTAGTCCACCGATCGTGCAAAATAGCACTCCCAAGCAAAGCCTTTCAAAACCGGATCATGAACATGGAGAGGATGACTCACTTCGAAAGCTGTACGTAGTATTGTCAATTCTTTTACTGTCCGCATTGTCATTAACAAGAGCAATTAGTCCCAGCCATCTGTCGAAAGATAAAAAGCCGACTGGTACAAGATCAAGTAAGGGGTGTATAGATTTATATACGTTATATCCAGCGTTAACGCAGAACAGAGCAAGACGATATTGTGCTGGGGCCACCAAAAATTTCATTTGGATCATCATTAGGATTGCGAAAAACTTCTGAGAGTGATAGTGTGGATAAGAGCACCGAGTCCATAGATTTGGATTCGTCTTTTGCACGACGATTCGAACGGTCACGGGATGCTAGCGGTTCTTCCTCATTGTCGTCAGGTTCCCGAACTTCAGTGTCTAGCCGACTACAGGCCAGCCGAACGAGCAGCTCGTCATATGGTCGGCGACCGGTTAGGGAAGAAGATGGAGATGACTGGAAGGAAGTCAGTCCTCGTCATGCACGCAAAAGCTTTGGAGCGGATGATTCGGAAAAATTTAAAAGAAATAAAGACGATGACCGGGCACTCAAATCTGAAGCATTGAATCGAGAGAGACGCTCCAAGGATTCGTCTGGTGGAGTGAGAAGAGATGAAGGGTCATGGCGTGACCGTGATCCGGAGAAAGAAAGAGACCGTCGTGAGATTTACAGTCGTGATAACAAGAGCGAACGACATGGGTCGTTGTCGAATCGATATATAGAGAAGTCACCAGAATGGATGGATTCTCCAGCCGAGAGCGAGGGACTCAACTTCAGCAATAGCGAATTTGCGCATGCGGTTGGAAATAGCAACTTAGCGAGCAGCGCTGCTCCACCATCAACGACAGCGTCGAGCTTGAAGTCACTGAGCGGGGGTCCCCCAGCACACTCGATTGAAGAATTCCAGGCTTGGAAGGCAAGAATGAAAGCAGCGGACAATGACAGAAAGGGCGTTAAGGACAGTAAACTAGAGTCGATGAAGAATGAGACGTCGGCTGACTCGGCATCAAAATCGGGAATATCGTTACCTGACTCGCGTGGGGTAGATCGCTTTTTCGGCTTTGCTACTCAAGCTGTGCCTAGTGGCGAAGTTAAAGATTTGTCTGCTGCTTTAGAAAGTGTTAAGGTTAGGTCACCAACTGATGGATCGCGGTCGTCGAGGTTTTCATCTTTTTTTAAGCCTGAACAGAGTAGCACGTATGCCCGTGAATCATCGGAAGAGCAGGGTCGAGAATCTGAAGATTTTCCTCGTTCTCAGAGTTCAGATCTGGAATCAACCTTGTCCAGACTTGGAGAGGGTGCTCCCATTTCATCTGAGATCTCACCAGAGACAGATAATTCAGTACCGCTGGCGACCGGGAATGACGATAAAGATGGATTTAAGCGGATTATGGCAATCTTAGGCGCGAAGTCAAACCGATCTAGCCGGAACTCTACACCGGTACCTGTTGAATCGGGAGATGCTAGTGTCCCACCTATGTCAGGTTCTCCAGTCACAAGTTTAAACCAGCAGCAAACTAAGAGCGCACCAAGCGCAGAAGAGCAGCATAAGACACAAGTCACACCCAAAACTTCACGATCAAATTCCACCGCTGCTTCAGAAACGATTGAACCTGCTGGTCCTAATAAGGATTCCAGTAACGCACAGTTCTTAATGGGCTTAATGAGCCAATCATCTAAAATGAGAATCCACACACAAAGACAATATTCGCCCATGACAACTGATGGAGCGGAAGCGCTGGCACAAGTACCATTACCACAGCAGCAGGAAAAACGGCAGCAACAGTTTGGACATCCTGTTATTCCGCAACAGGAGGTCGACGTTAACGGGAAGAAGGTACAAGTGCCACCTCCAGGTATGGTAGAAAGTCCACCGTCTTTCAACGAGAGTGCTCGACTTGTGCACGGTGATCCTCGATTACAGCTGCAGGTGCCGCCAATGAGTCAGCTGCCGCCGCAGTGGGCAGGTCATCCAATGGGACCCAATAGTCTGCGTATGCTTGGCGCGCAGGGCCGTCAACCGAATTTATTACCACCGATGGTATCAAATGCTCAGGCTGGACAGCATGGCGGAATTGTTGGCCCTAACGCACCGGGAGGTATATCGCCGCAGTTGAGTAACGGTATGAGTGCAAAATCGCAGCAGCAAATTTCGAAACAACAACTTCAGCTCCCGCCAGAAGGACTTGGAGGTCCCCCCGGACGCAATGTTGGTCCGCAACAAGTGTTCCCTCCTTTCCCACCAGGTATGATTCCGCCGGGTGCGAACCTACCGCCGTTCCCTCCAGGAGCGGTACCTCCATTTTTCGGAATGCAAGGCCCACCAGGTCCACCTCCACCTTTCCCTCCAGGTTTTCCACTACCCCATCTGCAGCATGATCCAAACATGGGATTACCACCGATGTCAACGATGATGCCGGGAGGAGGAAGTGGTGGTGGACGAGGAGCGCCGCCAAACGGCATGCCACCGTTTGCGTTTGGACCACCACCACCCGGTCTAGGATTCAATGGCGTGTCGGGCAGCGTTGAAGGGGATCCGCCTCGGGGCCCGACGGATCCACAATTGTCGGGGAAATAATGATTCTAAACTGTATTCCTTAGGTGAGATTGCGAGGCAGTGTATTATTTGGTTGCTTGAACCGGTGTATCTACTGTAATATGTATGTTTTGTATAGCTTGTTTTCAAGAGTCCTTGTAAGTAGTCTAGTTATTATGCAAAGTATTCGTTTCATTCGTCACTACATTGAGATTGCACAAGCTGCCTCTGCATATGGGTCTTCCGCAGCCGCCACACGGTTATTTCAAGTTCATGCTAATAAGGCGGAGGCTAATCTGGTTATTTTCGACAATCAGGAAATTACATTTAATGCTAGCTACTGAGGTACGTGATCACCTATTATGCGTGACTGGTTATCTTGCAATGCAGCGATCGCACCATTGCCGATTTCGTCGTGTGTAAGCCAGCGACGACCCGAAGTCGTTTGTATACTTCCGAGGCGAACTATGGCGATACGCGCTTTGGAAGGATGAATGTCAGGTTGCCTGTGCTTACTGCCGAGTACCAGGACAGTCTGGGCGGTTTCAATGAACGGCAAAATTAGCGGAATCATCGCTACCGGATCATGTAACCAAAGTAAAACCTTGTGTATTGGTCCAGTCTCTGCGATTGCTTCACCCACCAATACCGAAAATAAAGGATTCGCCCAGTCCGCATCAATAGCTAAAAAACGGTTATCGCCTGACGTGAAACAGCTCGCATGCCGAGCAACCACGATGGTTTTTTCTGATCTAGCTGCAAGCCACTTTGTAGCCGATGCCAACATTCCTGTACCACCAATGACGAGACTCGTTCGGAAATTGTTAGCGGCCATTAGTAATAGTAAACATCCATGAAGGGGTCTTTGGATAGCGATTCCGATTTGCACCTCCGTACTACAGTCTTTACAGGAGATGCCAGATTTTCTTTGTAGCAAGACGCGTCCTGATGTACAAGCCACTACCCCTCGGGAATTGTCGATGCTTATCCACTAAATAGATGACTGCTGACAGACTCAACACAGGCGTATGAAAAGACAGTTGCTACTATATTAAGTTCTAAAGCACGAGGAGTACACGGCGCCGTTGTTTCGAGGGTCTCGTGTGCTGCGCGGCATTATGTAGGCCATGGGTCAGGGTTTGAATGCCTGCCGCGTGAGCAGTTTCGCGGTTAGAGTAGAAATCCACGGAGTGGAGCAGTAAGGGTCAGTAAAGCCGGACCTCACCACCAACTAACAAATTTGCTTCCCCCCCTCGTTATCATCTCTGAGGTAGACGTCAGGGTCATTTCTTTCACTGCGTCTGTCTTCGCCTAAGTTAACACACGCGCAACTGCTGCTGAGTGTTTGTACTCACGGTGTCCCACCTCCTCGCCTGCCTGAATTCATGCACGACCCAAGCCAGCCTACGTGACCAATGTCTGCTGCTCCAGCGGCCTCTGGGACCATGCCGGTCGTCGATCCGCTCTCGCTCACGATGACGCTCTCTGCAGCTACAGACCCGTCCAGTGTGCATGCGGACGACAAAACCGAGGTCGCAGTGCCCTCTACGAACCCTGCAGACCCTATAAAAACTACGCTCACGGCTATCGATAACATCGACGACGACGACGATGACGACAAGTCAATCACCGTGTCGCCCTTGACAGTAACTCTACTACTCATTTCCGGCGTGCGTGCTTCCATCACCATTGACCGCGAGTATATGAAAGGACACTCCCTTGGCCTCCGAGAGCCTGAGAGTCTTACGGTATTGACATTAAAGGAATGCATATGGAAGGACTGGAAAGAAGGTATGGATAAGTTATTCGCACTAGCCAAATGCCAATAACAAATGTGTAGAATGGGGTGAACGCCCGGGAAGCACGGAGTACATCCGTCTGATCCATTTCGGACGCCTACTAGACAACAAAGATTCACTGGGAGGTATGTGCTCTTAGTTGGAATTGTTGAATGTTACTAATATGGCGTATGCAGCAAGCCAGCTATCGAGAACAAACTTGTACAATGTTCTCCACATGTCTGTCCGGCCTGAGTCTATCGTGGGTAACGTCACAACACCTCGAGGTAGCAAGCATCGGTCGAGCAATCCCAATAATGACCCGTCCAACAGACACCATCACCACCCCCATCATCATCGTCATAACAACCAACATCGTCGCGAACGCGATACGTCCGTCAGTGCACACGAGAACCATGACAGCTCTACAAGTCGATCTGCAGGATGCGGCTGTGTCATTCTATGATATAATTCCGTTGGCCGGTATTCGCTTGTAACTTCTTTCATGTGCAGTAACGGTCGGCGGTTGGGTTTTGTTTCGGATTGGCTGGATTATGGCCTCATTGCATCCCTTTGTTTTTCTGAGTAGAGTCGCTGTTGTTTCTCAATGTCATTCGCATGAGTCCATGGATTGCGATCTCATCCTCTTGTATATGGACCCTGTACAGTTTTATGTTTCGTGCGTTGTTTCAGAAATAGCTTGCTCGCTAACAGATTCGAACGTGTTGGACTGTGGGGTTTCAGTCATCAAATGTTGTTCTCGCCGTTTACATCCGAGCGTGATATGGATCTGCAAATCTAAATCGAACGTCACGCTGAAAAGCTGCGCGTTAAATATGAGCCCCGCGTCAGCGTTAGGGGTAGCTTCATTTGCTTTTGTATGTAGTTACATGTTTCTCATCGTGTTTTGGATTCGATATATATTTGTTTGCTCTAATGTTGACCAATTCAATCAGAATTTGTAATGATGATTGTTCTTATAACTAATATGAACTACTAATAATACTGCTATAAATGATCATGCGTGGATGCTTTGGTCGCACTCGATCATAATTTAAGATGCCGCTCTAAGTCCGCGCGGAAATCAAGTGGGGTTTCGTCGATACCTTTACAGTAGTCAGTAATTTTTCTCTCGCTTGTCTCACATCTTAAATAGCTTACCTCCGTAAATATCTTCCCAATCGACAATGCCATCCCGACCTAATAGTATCTCTCGCGCCGGATCTGTTCGGGAGCCAGGCGCGCCGTTTCGACCTACAATATCTGCCCGTCGTAAAACCTCGGGATAGAATGCCATGCTGGCATTGAGGGCCTCGAGCTCCATCACTCGTTTGACCGGCTCATGTGTCCCAAAGAGTCTCCGCAGGTTTTCCATCTTAAGGTCGAATTGTGTCTGTTCCCAATTCTTTATGCGCGATTCAAGAGGATGAGATGATGGCTCGGATGCCTTGTTGAGTTCATCTGCCATAGGCACAGGCGCCTTCCCCAGGACAATGTGATTCGCTAGTTCCGGGACCTGGGTGCTCGAAATTGCTGGCTTCGGGACGCTCGAGGCGTATGGCGCCGGGGGAATCATGCGTAATGACTAGTTGACCAGTCAGCGGCGAACAATCAACATATTTAATTAGAACCTACCATCTTATTGTTGCTATATTGGTATTTAGTCTAATAGGCGATACGCAAAATTAGATGACGATCACCAGTTAACTGTAGACGATGATGACTGAAATGTTCGTGTGAGTTCTTCCTTGGTAAGTCCAGCCTTGCTTGATGACGGACTAGGTAGGACGTTTATTCGCGTCTCGTCAGGGTAAGAACATCTCCCAACAGCAATAACTTAATTTTTTTGTCTTTTCAGAATTAAAATATCTCTTGAACCAACCTTACAATGTATATTCCTTTTAGGAAGTGTCTTTAAACAACCCGTGAATTTGTTCGTAATGTCGAAACCCGCGGTTCCTGCTAAAATTTCGTCTTTTGAGGCTTTGGGCCTGTCCAAGTCGCTGACAGACGCGCTGAAGTCGATGGCAATAAGGCGGCCCTCGCAGATCCAGATTGCGTGCATCCCCCAAATCCTCAAGGGCCGCGATTGCATTGGGGGAGCACGAACGGGTTCCGGCAAGACTATTGCATTTGCAGCTCCGATACTGCAAAAACTCTCCGAAGATCCATTTGGCGTGTTCGCCCTCGTGTTGACACCGACACGGGAGCTGGCGTTGCAAATATCCGAGCAATTTGCAGCCCTCGGCGCGTCAATGAATTTGAAGCAGGCTGTTATAGTTGGAGGCATGGACATGATCACACAAGCTCTAGCACTTCAGAAACGGCCACATGTGGTCGTGGCGACTCCCGGGCGGCTGGCGGATCATATAAGGAGTAGTGGGGAAGAAGCCATCGCTGGCCTGCGACGGGTGAAGTTCCTGGTATTGGATGAGGCAGATCGGTTATTGACTCCTGGATTCGCCGAAGAGCTAGAAGAGTGTATGAATGTAATGACGAAATCGAAGAACAGACAGACGCTGCTTTTTTCGGCTACGGTTACTGAGTCAGTAATGCAACTGAAAGAGTCATTTCAGCATGTATTTGTCCATGAGGTCCCTTCGAATAAGTACGCTTTATGATTATTACATAAGTGTTGATCTTGCTGACCAATATAGCATTTCTATTCCAGATACGCTTGATCAGACCTATTTATTTATTCCAACGCACGTCCGTGAAGCGTACCTGGTGTCTCTTCTCAGTCTTCCAGTCAATGAGAATAAATCAGCAATAGTATTTGTAAATCGTGCGACGACGGCCGAGGTGCTGAAGCGGATTCTTCGCAGCATGGATGTGCGAGTGACCTCACTACACTCAAAGATATCACAGCGGGAGCGGACAGACTCGTTAGGACGGTTCCGGGCAGAAGCCGCGCGAGTGCTCGTTGCGACAGATGTGGCTAGCAGAGGTCTGGATATCCCAGTAGTGCAGATGGTAGTTAACTTTGACATCCCAGCTGATCCAGATGACTACATACACCGAGTCGGACGTACAGCCCGTGCGGGACGATCGGGCGAGAGCATTTCGTTCGTGACGGAACGAGATATCAATAGAATCCAAGCAATTGAGGAGCGGGTAGGCAAGACGATGTCCAAGTACGATCTTGTAACAGAGAACATGGTCATTCGAGACTCATTACAGTCGACGTCGAATGCCAAGCGGGAGGCGTTGATGGATTTGGAAAGAGAGAATTCGGGTTTGTTACGGAAAAAGCGGAAGATCGATGCAAGGTGATTATTTAATACTGTTAGTACGCATATGTAGCGGCATGAGGGAGTCAGGGACAGGGACAGGGAGATGTGGTAAATGCATTTTATTAGACGTACTATCCCGCTTACAACATTTATAAAGTACTTTGCAAGTCTCTGTCTAAAAATATGATATTGGTCTGCATTGACTTGCATTGTTTACAATTCAGCCAGTTTCGTGCGGCTGTTTACCTTGTACATGTGCCACTCCGCAATGTCGAGTCACAACTCATTGTCACACTTCCACACAAATTGCACTAATTACTCCTACACTCATGTGTGACTAATACTGGACCGGTCAAGTTGACATTTGTTGCAAGCGAAAGTGGATATATCTACAGCCGGGATGGTGCCGTTGGTAAGCAACGACCAAGTTACAAGCAGCGTCAACGCAGATACAGATGCTATCTACCATAAGGAAAATAATGTTGATTTTGAGGAGAAACCATCGCTTCTAACCGGTATGTGATTCGCGATCTTTACCTTTGTTAAGTCGCCGAAATTATCTAAGGTCTCTAAGATTTCACGAAACGGCTCCCATCCGAATTGCGAACCCTCGTATTTTGCCGGTTGGATTTTCGGTCAATTCTGGTATGCCGAAGTGTGTGTCAGAGATGGAAGGAAGTTGCGGATATGAGCGCCGTCTGGCGGTACCAGTTCAGATTGCGACGAAGGTGGGCGGTGAAGCCGGAAACGCCTGATGATATTGATTGGCGCAAGATGTTCGAGACCCGTTACCTTTTGGATCGGCGGTGGGAGCGCGGAGTGTGTGTGGAGGCCTATAATTTGGATGGACACGAAGAAAGTGTGTACTGCGTTCAATTCGACGAGTAAGTGAATTTGATTGTCTGATGCGTGGGCAGTGGTAACAGGAGATAGTGAGAAAATAATAACGGGTTCCCGCGATCGTTCAGTCCGAGTGTGGGATACTACGACGGGCAAGCAGCTACGGATATTAAACGCGGAGACGTCTGCCGCATTGGAAGGCGATGCTGTTGGCCATACTGGATCAGTTCTTTGCCTGCAGTACGACGACCGTATGATGCTGACAGGATCGAGTGATGGGACCGTCATCATATGGGAACTGCCAGCTTATCGGCCAGTGCATCAGTTGCATGATCACAAGGGTGGGATTTCCACTTCTTTTCTGCCTGCGTAATGTGTTTGTTTACTGACAGTCACAGAGGGGGTACTTGATCTTTCGTTCAACGACCGGTATATTGCGACGTGCTCTAAAGACGGCATGGTAATTATTCGGAACCGACGCGAGGAGGGATTTCCGCTGGTCCATAAAGTTATTGCCTGCAATGGCTCTGTGAACTCTGTACATATCCGGCGGAGTTTTATTGCGACGGCAGGAGTGGACGGGATTGTGAAAGTATGGAATGCGGACACAGGAAAATTGTTGATGAGTTTAAATGGGCACTCGCGAGGGCTCGCGTGCGTGATTCTTAGTCCGGACGCGCGTACAATCGTCAGCGGAGGAAATGATAACACAATTCGTGTCTGGGTATGTTCAGATAGGATACAAAGCCACGGGTGCGATAATACTGACACGAGAAGGACACCAAGAAGAAAACCTGCTTGTTCGAATTCGCTGGTCACGAGTCGCTTGTCCGGACACTGCATGTGTTTGGAAGGAAAGGTATGTGCCTAGGATATGCCGTGTTATATATACAATTTTACTTAGCTTTACAGTGCTCTCAGGTAGCTACGACCAGACACTGAAAGTTTGGGACTTGGATTACAGACAGATAGTGCTGGATCTGCGCAAATATCACGGCAACTGGATATTTTCGGCGAAGATGGACAGCAAGCGGATAGTGTCTACTTCTTTTGGAGCGAAGCCGGTCGTGTTAGACTTCACGCGCGGACTTGATGATGAATATGTGCGACATATTTTGATGTAACGATGGTGTCGATGGTGAATAGATGTCACGCGCGTGCATTTAGGAGGCGTTCAGGAATACTTGTAAGTACGTTTTAATACTGTAATAACTTAATGTTAGGTAATGACCTGCTTAATCTTTTGTAAGTTATGAAACAACTTTTTATATGTACACTTGATGAAAATATGCGGGGACCCGCCTGATAGAAGCAGTGAGTAACGGCGCTAGCCGCAAGAATACTAGTGTATTTCCTAATATGGGCAAAATTCGT
Organism: Lipomyces yamadae; assembly: GCA_030556285.1. NCBI lineage: Eukaryota > Fungi > Ascomycota > Lipomycetes > Lipomycetales > Lipomycetaceae > Lipomyces > Lipomyces yamadae. Next base: position 38,755 of record JAKTPU010000063.1, on the reverse strand, counting down.
CCCTTTCACCAAACCCTCGGGCCGGCGCAAATCTTTGCCGCAGGAGGGGTTCGCGCTAATGCCCTGACCCTGCAAGCGCATGCGGGCCGGCGTCATCGATTGCTGCATATCTTGAACAAGCAGACATGAACAAGAAGTATATAACTCCGGATCGACGCCCCAGGTTTCAACCCGATTCTACATTCAGACTCTACTATACATCTATTCATCAGATCCCACCATGTCTCCGTCCCTACCAGCTACCATGAAGGCTCTCCGGTGAGTCCGGTGCGTCTGAATTGCATCGTCATGGTCACGTTCTGATATTTTCGTCTAGCTACGAGAAGCCCCTTGTCCACGCCGTGGTCGATGTTCCACTGCCGACTCTGCGTGACAGCGACGTGTTGATCAAGGTCGCTGCATGTGGAGTCTGCGGCACCGATTTGCACATTCACGAAGGCGAGTTCATTGCCCGCTTTCCGCTAATTCCTGGTCACGAGGTGGTTGGTACTGTCGCTGCAATGGGCAAGGATGTAAGCGACTTCCAGATTGGAGACAGAGTCGTGGCAGATAATTCCGAACTCTGCGGCAACTGCTTCTACTGTCGCCGAGGGAAGGCCCTGCTGTGCGAGCATTTCAATGCCCATGGCGTCACTCTTGACGGCGCATTCGCCGAGTACTGTGCCTATCCTGTCGGCAAGGTCTTCAAGATCTCCCATCTCTCGCCCGTCGATGCGACCTTGCTAGAACCTGCGTCCTGTGCTGCCCATGGTCTGGAGAAAATTCGTCCTGACGTCGGTTCAAGCGTGCTCATGTTTGGTGCGGGTCCCACTGGCCTAGTTCTCGCCCAGCTCCTTCGACACAACGGCGGTTGTCACGTGGTGATTGCCGCGAACGCGGGCATGAAAATGCAGCTTGCCAGGGAACTTGATGCCGCCGATGTCTACATAGAGCTTGATCGTCAGCATCCACAAGCCCAGTTTGAGCAGCTCAAGAGGGAAAACCCTAACGGTTTCGACATTGTCGTCGAGGCTACAGGCAGCCCTAAAATTCTCGAAGATTCCATTAACTACGTCCGTCGCGGGGGAAAGCTTGTCGTCTACGGTGTTTACAGCGGCGCTGCCCGCGTCACTTGGCCACCATCAAAGATATGTACGTGTGCTTCTACTATATTTGCTATTCTGCATGCTGTTTCCTAACTACCGCAGTCGGCGACGAGATTACCATCCTCGGCTCCTTCTCTGAAACCTACATGTTCCCGACAGCTATTGCATACCTTGATGGTGCAAATCCAAAGGTCAAAGTTCACGGGATTGTCAACAAGACTTTCAGGCTTGACCAATGGGAGGAGTGTCTGGAATCCATGAAGAATAAATCTGCAATTAAGGCTGCCATCGTGTTTGAATAACCTAGGATCCTTAAATTTTGCGCCTGTATACTTTGCTCTGAAATTATATGTATAGTATCCAATTTCTTATGTTCGCGACGGTGTTATATGTAAAGAAAGTTGAAAGTATCATCTGGGGCGTGTGGCTGTACAAGAATATTTGGTCGAGAGATAATACTCGACAAATGGTATATTTTGCATTATTATTCATAGCGGGAGACGGCAGCGGCGTCCTAAAATAAGAAGCAAAAAGTTGAGTGGCTGTTTCCGAACAAGAAGTGATGCTGCAAGCCAACAGCGTCGCTCTTGGCTCTTTGAACTCGGAACTCATTTCTTTACCGAGGCTGTCCTAAAGTTTATGGGACAATAGTATCTCCATAGCTGCTTCTCTTTCCTTCTGTACACAGTCTATTACTCGTTAGCATAGTAGCCCAGTAGCAATTGATCGTGACAAGATTTTCTTAGTGTGCATTACTTAGTTTGGGGAGTTCGCTGCAGTTTAACCAGGGCCCATACTTGTAAGACTATGTTCGTTAGAATTCAAAAGTTCCAGGGGTTAAGGAACCACATATAGACGCTAGAGCCCAAAGAATATGAAGCCACTTTGACTAAGCCTTTCAAGCACTAGACCAAGTCGGTATTAGCTTACCGATATCTGATAATCAGGTGTCACTTCAGACTAAAATTTACAGAGTTTAGGCGATGCTTGCCTGACAACTAGGAGAAGCGCGCTGTTTAGAGCACTTATTCAGTTCTACAGTTTGGATATATTATTTGGCAACAAATGTTCCCCCACATTAATGCGTCCAACTTTATAATCATGTCCCATGTAAATGCCAAAAAATCTATAGGTTACTCCACACTTGTTGTGGATGGGTGGGAATCTCGTGCCGTCGTCGGCCAGATCTGTTGCATCATCTGTGGCAACCTCGACATCCCTGACATTCGTATCTCCTGGTTTGATCGACTTGTCGAGCTCGACAATCAAGCTATTTTCATCTTGCATTGCTCTTGGAATGAATCCGGCAGATTGCCAGGCATACGGAACACTGTTATAGAGCTCATCGACTTGCTCAAGCGACAGACCTTTTGTTTCATAAACCCAGACGTAGACGAAGATGGCCCCTAGCAAACTGCATGATCCCTATAGTGTCACAGAGTCAGTTTCACACGTGCCGAACCAAGGGACATGCATATAACTACCCAGATGAAGAACACGTTGCTTCCTAAGTTCGCATTGCCAGGTCCAGAGTCCACTAGATAAGGTGTAGCAAGAGCGATTATGAAGTTCCAAGAGTAATCACATCCCAGAGAGAGTGCAATAGACTTCGCTCGCGTTCGAAGTGGAAAGACTTCTCCCACAATGACGCTAACATGATTAACTGGAGTCGATTTGAAAAATCTCTGTTGTGACTTACAGAGACGGAGGACCGACGCCAGCTGATTCGATAGCTATATAGAGAAAACTAAAGCTAACCAAAATCTTCCTCGCCAAATCCGACCCAGTGGCAACCAATCCCACGATAGCAATGGTATACTGCGTTATCCATGACCCGATATAACCGATGATTAAAAATGTCCGCCGTCCCAACCGCTCTATCAAATAGAGCGCCGGAATTGTCATGGAAAAGCTGACAAGATTTGTAGCCATTGATATCACAAACGAGTTGGTAATCCCCGCTTGTTGAAAGAAGTCTGTGCCAAAGTATTTAATAAAGTTTACCCCGACAAGCTGACTGAACGCCATGACTACCATGCCAAGAATGATTCGGTACAGCTGTCTGTTTTCGCGTTTGAAGCAGTCTTTGATCGAAACTTCCCCGACCGAATGCTCCAGCTCCAAACTAGCTTCAATCTCATCTAACTCACGAGTAATAAGAGGATCATCTTCGTCCCGATGACGAATACGAGCAAGTGCTTGACGAGCCTTATCACTCTTACCATATTGTACAAAGTACCGAGGTGACTCCGGGAGGAACGCAAATCCTGACATGAGTATGATGGCCCATACAAACTGGATATAGATTGGAATTAGGTATGCTGATTTACCATCGCGGTCCTTTGTGGAGTTGTTGACAATAGCTGCAAGTAAAACTCCAAGCGTTTTGGCAGTATGATAGCCAGCAGTGATCGTGCCTCTAATGTGTTTCGGAGAAATCTCGGCTTGATATAGAGGACCAATTGATGATATAGCACCGGTCCCGAAGCCGGCGATAAAGCGACCTTATGAGTGGTATTTAGCAATGCAATAGCACCTCGCCAACTTTGGACGAAATACCTCCTGCAAAAAGTGCAGCATTGATAGTGGCGACTTGCATTGCGACACCAACCATAAAGATTATGGATCCAACAATAAGGCCCCTGAATTATTTGACTTCAGTTTTATTTAATATGGATGAACTTTAGCAACTGTAACTTACACTCTACGTCCCCTCACGTCTGCCAAATATCCAGTCGAGAATGCACCACAAAATAAGCCAGCAGACAGGACAGAAACAAACAGCGACTTCTTGCTGGACGGCAAATACCATGTTCCATCGGGTTGCTGAACGCCATAATGCTGTTTGAATGGCTCAGCACCGATGAGGGGCTGGACCCCTAGGGCAGGACCCTTACTTGTGGCACGTGACCTTTGTCAGGGCGCAACACTCAATCATAAGCAGACCATGCAAAAAAAACACTGATTGATTATTCGCTCTGTAATGAGAACATTCAGCTTCGACACGCTTGCAATTAGTTTTTTTAGCGGGGCGAGTTTACAAAATGTGCGTGTGTCGAGGGAAATTATTAGGCAATAATTACAATTACAAAGACACCCGCATTCCAGGTATTGGCCATACCGGCTTCGTGGGCGGACAAAACAAGGTAATGATAATGGATTTATCGGGGGGTTCCCAAAAGTTTCTCGCCCCCCCAATGCAACCCCTATCATATCCATTCTCCTCGATGAAGGGGCAAAATGACGCCTTGATGTTAGGCAGTTTGTGGTTGGGCCGTCATGGCCCTTGTCTGCTGCGGCTCACATATTTCCTTAAGAGGTCTAGCTTAGGGCACAGCACAATAAACCCTAGGGCCTAAATAAAACGCAGTCACAACCGCTCTTTCTTTGCGGTCTATGCACCACATCGCAAGTCGCATCCAAGCATGGCCCTAACCCACTCCTAATCGCTCTGGGTAAGTCCGGTAGTGTACCGCAGGGCCTCAGGAGGCCTCTCCCTGACACGTGCCCGGAGCTGGTCAGAGTAGGCAGCAATAATTTGGTCGTCTCCAAGAGGGGTGTTACATAACATTTTTCCTTATTCGTATTCGTTATTAGTATTCGCAGGGTTTTGTTTATTCGTAACGAATAAGATTGGGAGGGTCGAATACGAATAACGAATATTATTCGTATTTTGCCAAGAAGCTAGCGTCGTAGTCAAACTTAATTCAGCCAATCATGACGGGTCATGGTAACGCGTCATGAAATGACAGAACGACGCGTCTTCTACCAATATATTCAATCCCTTGGAGATTAATCCAATTCCAGGGTCTGAAACCCTGAAGCCCTGAACATTTACGAATATTACGAATATTTACGAATAAATATCGTTTATTCGTATTCGCATTAGTAGGCACGAAATCTTTGGCTATTCGTATTCGAATTACGAATATATTCGTTATTCGTGGCTGAGGTTGTGTGACGACGTTCATAATGATGGACTCTTGTGCACTTCTACGTACTGGTCCTGCACAGGTCTGGTCATCGAGCCCAGCAGCTACTGGGCCAACGCACCCCTCCGCAGCAGGGTGCAGACTGGGCCGACGGCACAATGCACCCGTGGCACGGGCGGGCCGCGAGTGTGTGCGCTTCCCTCACTACGTCCAACACTTCACCGGGTCCTACCGATTGCTTAGCAGTGCTTGGCCAAAGCTTATTTATGAGTGTTCCCTGGCGCACGTGGGGCTTCGAGGGCGGAATAACTGGCAAGCCTGGTTTGCGATCCTAAGCATCTATCAGACGACGAGACGATGCGGATGAAGGTTCCAGCGAGATTTGGTCAAGAAATCAAGTAAGCAACTGTGTGTGTGTGCCAAGTGTCGTGTTTTAGTGTTCCGGGAATACGCTGTGCCGTCTCGGCGGGACGGAGTCAGTGTTACACAAATCAAGCTTTTTCTCTCTAGTTAAGTAGCAACTCTTTGGCATCTTCGTCACTTCTCCTCCCTTCTTTTCTCTAACCGAGCTGAAACGCTCTTCGAACTCTTAATCAGGTTTTACTTTTACCCTTCTCATCATCCTCGATCTCTCGCCATGGTCTCCCAGGAGCCATTTAATAGCTCCTCTCAGGAATATGATATCCGACGTCCATACGTCAACGCTGGAAGTGCAAGTATCGAATCTATGATAAGCAAGCGATACGAGGACAGAAAAGCTTCCAAGAAGAGCCTACGAGAGCAGGCAGACACGTGCGGAGCACCAGGTTGGGTCTCTCTATCCCTATGACTAGTCCACAAACTGATGTCCTTTTCTCTAGGGTCGGTATACCAGAGAGCACTTTGGCTGCGCCGTCTTGAGGGTTACCTCGAGATGAACGATATCTCGTAATATCTCTCCCAGCTTTGAAGCGTGGGAAGGAAGTCGCTGACAGTTCTCTAGCGTTGACGAAGAGTATGGTCCATCCGGAGATGTGGTTTACCGATTCTTTCGCACGATGGTCAATCACATGAAGCCGGGCGGACACGACAAGCCTGCAATCCAGCTTTCTAGCGTGAAGTTAGCTGTTTTTCTATTGGTGCGAGGCCTCGAATTCAAATATCCACATTTCAAGTTGTCTAGGCATCATGCAGCTAGAATTGATGCCATGCTCTCAGATCTCGCAAAAGAAGGTAAATTACTTCGCGGAAAATGGTCCAAGGGTGAGTGGCTTGGTATCGTTTTATTCGAAAAGATGGCCCGGGCCTGGCTGCAGACAGCTCTTGACCAGGGTTGTCTTTCCTGGGATGTTCAGATCTCGAGACTTCTCTCTATATCTCTCGTCGTAACCCTAGCTTGCCGGGCCGGAGACGTGGGAGTATCGAACGGCTACATAACTGAGTCCCTCAAGTGGGACCATGTAGAACTCAAGCTTGTTGGAGGAGAAAGTGTAAATGACATCGACGCAACCATCGTCATCTGCTTTGAAAAGGGGAAGAAGTAAGCCGGCTGAACTAGTGCAGACATGGCAAGACTAAACTAACACTCTCCCTAGGTTTCAGACAAACGACAATAGAACTGTTGTCTTCCGTGCCCTGCATGACCCCTGCAAAAACATAATCTGCCCAGTCAAGCTGCTGCTAATCCAAGCGCTTCGAATGGGTAACGTCAAGGACTCATCGTCACTGGATGATGCTCTCCGGAACGCGTCGCGTCGCGTCGACAAAACGATACAGTGGTCGTTCCCAGGACGCCCTGTGATCCCTGCCATATCTCAGCATAGCAGGGCTTTCTTGGAGTGGGACAAGCCTGCTAAGTATAAGCAGTTCCTCGATTCAACAATTCAATTTGGTCTGGTAGCTGGAGTGCTCGCAGAGCTTAAAACACATGACTGGAGAAGAGGTAGCGCGAGGGACATCGCACACCTGAAAAATATCACCGGGGTCGCGGACCACACAACTGCTGCTGCTCTGGGACACTCCCGCGTTGCTATTGCAAAGGGCGTCACGGATAGATACGTCGGGAGTGTTGGCCATGACATCTACACCGACAGAGTTGAAGCTGGTTTTAATGACGGACGTGGCCCAGCTCTCGGAGAGCCCTTCAAGAAGGTCAGGTCAGTTCTGACGAGACAACGAAGTTCTGCTTGGATAACAACTTAAATCATACGCTTAGGAATGATCGTCGGATAGCCCAGGAACGCATACATGCCATGCGACGATCAGAATGGATAGTAGAGCAGAAGAATCGCAAAGTGACGCTGGAAACTCTAGATGACGATCCGCAAATCTCTACCAAACATCTGGCTCACCGTGCCCAGAGTCAGGTCGACGCAACCTCTGTAGCGAGTTCTGCTCAGGTCTCGCGTGGCAAGGATTCAGACGAGGGTCCACCTCAAGCTTCTGGAGATGAGACATGGAATAGCTTCATTGATCCTCAGCTTCTCCTGGCGTATGGAGAAAACTCGACATCATCTCTCGAGGACGCTGAGTGTATCGTGAGTAGCGAAGGCGAGGCCTGCGTTGACAATGGCAGTGTTAATAGGGTCATGAGCACTCTTACTGGCACTCTTGAGGCTGCGGTTGGCGAGGACGAGGTCGTTGATCGCGAACTCATCGGACTTGGACTGCTCACCGAGAACGCACAGTCAGCTCTGGAGAGCTCGAAAATGCTTTTACTGCCTGGGGATGAATTTGTCGTCGCGTTCTCTCGAATCAACATTGTTAGAAACAGCATTATACACGAGAACAGCAAAAACGCTTTCTGCCACCCTGAGACAAGAGCTCCGTCTGGGAACACGAGAGATCCCCCGACGCCGTTTCAGTACAAGTGCAACAACCACACAAAGGGCTGCACTTTCACGGCCATTTCCAAGGGAAAAGTGGCTCTGCACCTTCAAATATGCGATCCTGAGAAGGTCGAGAAGCCAAAACCATTTAAGTGCGATCACGAGAGTTGTCAGAATGGCAAGGGATTTGTATCACAGGCTTGTCTTGATGATCACATTGCGAGCTTTCACGACTGGGTTCCCAAGAAGTGTATCAAGCAAGACTGCCCATATCCCGATACCATTTTCAAGAACCGTAAGACATTCGCGCGTCATCTTGATAAATACCACAAGCCGATTGACTCAACCCCCTGCACATTTTCCGGCTGCACTTCTAAGATGATCTTTACAAGATACGCGGCGTACAGAGACCATCTCATACGATCACACCACCTTATGACAGCGAAATCTCGCCAGCAGTACCAACCGACGCAAAGCATCTCATACTGGCCAAACACTGAATGTCCACTCGGTGGTCTACCAAAGTGTTCTACTGTCTTCACAGCGTGCAAGCACTTGACGGGTCACCTCATGTTTAGCGCTCACAAGCTTAGCAAGGAAGAGGCGCGGAAGATCACAGATAAAATTTTGTATGGAAATTGCGAACCCGTCTAAGATTTGGCTTTCCGTGGTCCTCTAACACAAAGTCGTTCACGGCCGAGTTCGGTCTCAACAAAGAGCAACGGTCCACAACTTATAGTTTCCCTTTTGCTACATATATTGCTGCTTTTGCTGTAAATGCTGTCATCAATTTTCGTAGGTTAGAAAATATTCATTGCGGTAGTAATGAAATCACATGTGTCATATTTTGGACGATAATTCTCAAGTTGCGACCAAAAGAGTGGTAGACCCGTATTAATCAGCTCGACATTCATTGTTCAGGATCCACAAAGATTTAATCAGCATCTAGGTAAACTAGCCGGGTTTACCTTCCCTCCGGCGGGACGCGTTAGTCTACCGTCGTTCATGGCCGAGTTCGGCCTCAACAAGCTCTCGACGTCAGAGTTAAATGTCGTGTCTGCGAATATTGTGTCAGGGTTTGCGATGAGACCTGTATCGTAACCATACAAGATACCGCCAATGGTTGTGAATGCACCAATTATTATCGAAGGCAGCAACGAGCCTTTCTCGAACATGCGAACCATAGATGGTGCAAACGAACCAAAGAGCGATGGTAGAAGTTGGCAAGCTGCAATTTTAAGTTATCAGAAAGGTAGGGCAGAGAACTGGGTTAGGGTCATGCTATCGCGGATTGTTCCGATTTAAGCTCCACGTGACATTGCCGAGAACCCAAAAAGGGTATCATACGCATTTCTTAACCGTAAGTACGTCGAAATCTATCAGGCATCGCACCAACTTTGGCGACCGATTTAAACTCGTAACGGGATACCCTACGGAAATATACATAAGACGGTATAACGATTCAATGCCAAGTGACGCATCTTCGATGATAAGTGGATTAGTAGTAATGTGATTCACCAGCAGAGTCGAAATATCTCTGCCCATAAACAAAGTTTGCCATCTCATGAAACAGGAACAGCCAATCGCAATCGAACTTGGTGCCAGAAGCTCCAAAAAATTCAAAAACATTTATCATCCAAATTTGCCAGCTGCAATTAAATGCAACTGCACCTAATATTGCTCTTGCAATTCAATGTCGACCTCATCGGAGTACGAACTGGTCTTGCTGTAAATGGGAATATTGCGGGACTCGCATTGGAGCTCATTCTGAATGCGCGCCATGCGCTCCGCGGTCTCTTTGCCTTCGTTTCCACCCCACAGTTTGTCCATTTCCTCCATTGGAATACCTTTGGTTTCAGGTAGAAAGAACATCACCCAAAGGAAGAGAATCATAGTGAAAGCGAAGAAGAAGTAGAACGTACCAAACCTGATTTGAGTAAGCATAATCGGGGTTATTAGACCAATGACAAAATTGGATATCCAGTTGACAGATATTGCGATACCCATTGCTTGGGCCCGAACACCGAGAGGAAAAATTTCAGTCGGGTAAATCCAGGAAATACAACCAACAGAGTACGCAAAATGGAAGACGAAGAACCAGACGAACGAGGCCGCCGCCCAGCCAGCAGACAAATTTTCAGCCCAGGAGTTCTCATATATGGCGTACAATGTGGCAATAATGAAGTGCGAAAGTGACATGAAAACGGCGCCGACCATGAGAACACCTCGGCGGCCAAAGTTGTCAACAATGCCGATGGCGGGAATAGTTGCTACCACATTAATTATACCAACAACACCAGTCGCAAGCAAGGGGATTGAATTCCCACTGAGACCGATAGACTTAAACATCTTCGGAGCGTAATAGATGATCGCATTTACTCCAGTAAATTGCTGAAGGAATTGCAAGAAACAGGCGACAAAGAGGCGTTTGGCGAGATGTCTCTGTGTAAAAAGCTCCTTATACTGTTGATACGCGATTTGAGCAGGAGATTTGGCATTTGGAAACTTTTCCTTGATGGTCAACGCGTCAAAGCGAGCTCCGACTTTGATCTGCATAATTTCAGCTTGTACGACAGGATGATTCTCGGGTAACTTGCGAAGCCGAGATAGAACCGTCAGTGCTTCGTGTTCCCGACCGACTTTGACAAGCCAGCGTGGAGAAAATGGAAGGAAAACGAAGCAGCCGACGAGAAGAGTGACTGCCGGAACAACACGAAGAGCAAAGGGCAATCTCCAGGCAAGCTGGCTTTGCCCTTCACCTATGCCTCCAATGTATTGAGTGGCATAATCTGTTTCTGTTAGTATAAGTCATCCATAGATTGCAACGCACGTACCGAGCCAGAACGAAATCATAATGCCGGAAGCAATGGCAAATTGTTGAAGCGTGACCGCAGAACCTCGGAGATTGGGCGGCGCAATTTCGCCGATCCATAACGGAACGCCCATAGAAATTTGACCGAGACCAATACCACCAATGAAACGACCGACAAAAAGCATACCTAAAATTTATCAGCTTCTCAGTCTTTAGCCCTATAATCAGATGAGGGCGATAGATCCATACTATTATCGATGGCACCTGTTTGGAGGACGGACCCAATGAGAAATGCAACACAAGCCACAGCAATACTATAGCGACGCGACAATCTGTCGGCGAGGGGACTATTAATGAGTGCACCGATAAATGCACCAAGCTGCATGATTGATACAACCCATCCTTGCAAATCGCCATTTCCACCAATACGAGGGAAGCGAGTCTCAAAGTCGCGCATGACGAGCACGCCCGAGATGACACCTTGATCATAGCCAAAGAGAAATCCGCCAAGACTTGCGAAGAGAGAGTAAAGAAAGATATTGGAGCACTTAAAAAGACCGCGATAGCCACTGGGACCATGGGCAGAGTCCAGATCCGCAGAGTTCATATCGAGTGAGGACGCGTCCTCCATGACCGAACTTCTTATCATTTGATCGATTTTCTCACCGGACATTTTGTGACAAAAGTAAAGTGAGTAGAGTAGGACACAACAGTAGTATCTAGCGTAGCCGGAGGGCAGACCGATATAAAGTGAGCGGCATATTCGTTGCACTCAGGCAGCCAGTTTGCAAATCTCGAGCCACAACAAGCCCGCCGCACGCGTGCGCGTTATACCAAAGTCCAAAGAGATAGGGCATGTTCTTGTCGGATGCTAGCCAATTGCTTTGCTTTCGCAATGAGCTGCGAGCACAATGAATGACTGTAAAAAATATACAACGCTGATGCGTGTGAGCCCTGCCTAAAGTCAATTGCAAACGATCCGTCAGACCGTCACGCAGTGACTGAAACTCACCCTAACCCTAGCTGCTCGGTATGAAAGCACTACTCAACCCACCTTTGATAGGCACGTCTGATAATCTTCTTCAGAACGACGCGCCATCAACGACAGGGACGAGTCACGATGGGATCAAAAAGGCGAGCGCTAGAGCCTGCTCCTGCGCCTGTTTCTAAGGAGTCGAGAAGGAGCGAGCGACAAATGGAAAGGGCAGAGGCACCTGCCACCGATCAAACAATCGAAGAACCATCCAAAACCAAGACAAAAAGCCCAAAGGCTGCAGCAAGTGGGCCTACCGACGGGGGCACCATTAAGGAACTTTCCGAAATGGATCTAAAAGAAAAACTACTGGAAGCAGTGGCTAACAACCGAAACAAGGCATGGCTTGGAATCCTTATGCTATTCGAGCATTACAACTTCAACCACAACCATCTGAAAAAAGCATTGAACTGTTAGTATTGAGCATTGATTATAGGGATTGGTTTGATACTTATCTGGTCATAGTGTACAAAATTGACGCCAGCTTTTCAACAGTTCAATACAAAGATATTGCACCGTGGGTGGGTCTGGATCCGGCAAAGATGAGTAGTGACATGGAAACCTTTAAAATCCATAGAGCTGGGCTTCCGATTGAGATTTTCGATGCCACTTTGACGGATATAGAGGACTACACTCAGCAGTACGGGTATCCGGAGGAACATAAAAATGAGGAGGGCTCTTCTCGTTGGTTCTCTATGGTATTCTGCCTTGTTCTGGTATTGTGAGTATTCTGCTGCTAAAACTAGTATAGTACTTCAAAAAAATCGTCGCCTTATTTTCTGGTGCCATGTTTAACACTCCAGAATCTCTGCTTGAGAGTGAGGCCACAAGATCGGGCCGAATTGAGTACCAATACACTATCGCGGGTGATATTAGTGTACTCTTCATTGAGGTAAAACCGAAGGAAGGCACGGGACCTGAGCGGTTGGATTTTGTGGCTCAGGTAATTGCCGAATCTATTAGTATAGTTTCAATATCTGTGTTATTTAAGTACGTATTAACTTTCTACAGCATGCCGGTGGATGAATGCACAGAACCGATATCAGTCGCCGATTCTTGGTCTCCTCTGCGACGGTCGGCGCTTGCGATTTTTTGAGTTTTCAACAGACAACGGAGTAAACAAATTTCGTCTGGGAAAATTCCCGAAGGGAGAATCACGACTACTTATTCCTGACATTTCTCCGGAGGATGCGGAGGAAGATTTCGATGCCGGAAAAGCTATAAAACAAATTCGGTCTATCTGCGAAGCACTCTATTATGTTTTTTTGAAAGGATATTGTATCGGCCTTGAAGCATTCTGGAATCGCAGTGTTGAACAAGCAACTGCAGAAAGCAAGGCGAGCGATTCAACACCCAAATGGGGAAAAGCCGTCACCCTCGCCCTAACAGCCCTAGCCACGGCCGTGAGAGCAAGAGAAATATATGAGAAGGAGGATGGGGAAGCATCAGAACCTGTCGCAGTGGAAGCGGTGAAATTACTGAATCAAAGGTATAACATCTATCCATGTTATGTGTTCTCATTAGTGGTATGGTCTGTTGACAAACTTTTGTCTAATCAGTGTCGACGAGGCTCCTGTTCCTGTGTCGAAGAAGCCGTATATTCGTGCGCATGTTACGCGTGAGCTTTTGGTTGCTTAACAGATTCAATACCTTCATCGCGCGTATGATAAAACGGTGGCCCCAACGTAGCCACCAGAGGATGGAATTCAGCCTGTCGAGCCGCAGATCACCGTACTTGTAACGCTGGAAATGGAGTAGAGCGTTATCATCTCGACCCTTTGTAAATGACGCGAGGTACGTCTGCCACATGGTTCATCTTTTTATTGAGGGTGTCGTGTTTCCAGATGACAGGTGTGACCCTTGTCTTGTTTGCTAGCTGCATCGACGACGTTCAAGTTTTCGCTGAGGCAGGTGGTTGACACTCATTTTCGGTTCTCATGTGCCCTAAAATTGACTGTATACGTCGTTGTAATATATGCAATACACTGGTACCATTTGGGCACAAAATAATCCTTTCGTATAGTGGCGATCGAGTTCAGGGCAGGCATGGTTTCCAATATGCAATAGTTATTGCAAATTGCAATTCATAACGTGATCGGTAAGCGAGCGGACCACCCAATTACGACCATCACTAAAATGAATATATATGCCGTTCAACTGAGCTACAAACGTCTTCTTTGAGTCATTTAAGTTATTTGTATAATGGCTAATATCGATCCGGCGGTCCATACATATATATCCGGCTCACCCTGCTCAGTAAATGAGCTGGTCTAATGTACATAATAATGGATCGGTCTATATTCAGGATATGTTGTTATTGCTATAGTTTCCACATTTCACGCCCGAGTTTATTGGCTACTTTTGCTGCCTCTGATCGACTGCCAATCTGTACCAACAAGAAACTAATTTATAAAGAATATATATGCAAGATCCACTGTGTGACCGCAGCGATAGGTACAGCGGAGTGAATATTAAAAGCCACCGTAAATCACATCGCCGGATCCTGTCAGTCGATGCTGTGGCTAGATGCGCTATATAGTCTGGACGTCATACGTATCATACAGGAATCCGCAACTGATTTAAGTGGCTTCATGTGAAGGAAGTGCGGCTCGCCGTAGTCAGGTTAGGGTTCTAGCATATGAGGGCTTTTCGATTTAAGATCAGTGTAATAATGTAAACCCATAACTATGTTCTCTAGGTAAACAACTACCGAACGGGAGCTCCCCGAGGAGCACACGTCACCTCAAATATCGGTGTTTCGTTCAACTGCAGAAAGATGGTACCCGGATCAGCCAAGCAGAGTTTGCAATGCCTCCTGGGATTAAAATCTTACTGATCAGTGTTCCACTTGGATTCCAGACGTGAACACAACCGCCACACCAAGAGTACCGTTTCCTTCAAAGTCGACTTTGAGAGGTCTGGTGCACCGCAATCCAGAAATGCAAACACGCTTGTTTGCTAAATAAAACGACACCTCGCGACTCGGTGACTTTTACTCGGCTACGACAATACCGTCACTACGTCGTGAACCACTCCTACACTGTTTTCAAGTCATGCTTATGTACCAGTGATGTAGCATCTCTTCCAGTCCGGCGAGAGTGCAATGCCGTTTGGTCGCACATACCCGCTGCCACAACTCTAATGCTTCCCGTCATAGGCTGAAAGCAGTACCCTTGATTGGGCAGCCGATGATATCGGCGAAGCGTCTGCAATTGAGCATAATCCGAGTCTATGAACTACATAATGCCGCCCATAGGTAGAACAACATAAATGGCCGATCGTAGAAGTTATTCAACACAGTCAGTGCGTGCAACGGCTTGGGATCCATGTAGATCAAGGCGCCAGGAACGGAGCCGCTACCTTGTCGACAAAATAGAACGCCATCACCGTAATTTGTCAAATTACCACCATTTCCTGCTATATTGGGGTGTTACATTTCGCCATTCGTGGAGAACCTCGCCATAATCGTCAGATAAGACAGCTTCATTTCGAGATGACGATCTGCCGGTGCTGATACCTGTGATCGCCGTATAAAGGTCTCCCACGTTTCCCGGATCCAACACACCCGCTTCATGAGCAAAGGGGCACTTCCCTTCCTTAGCGATCAGCCTCGGCGTTGGGTTGCGCCGCCCAAGGACGTTTAGAAAGTCATCGTGATATACGACGAATGGTTGCAACTGCACGCGCGACTGGTTCAAGGCCAAATTGACCACATTCGACTTTTGCTCCATTGCAGGCGATAACTCCGACTGGTACTTTGGTACCAAATCAGTTGATCTGCATTGCGGTTTAGCTTGCGGATTTATGCGCTGAAAGTTTGGAGCGACCAACACCGACGGCAATTAGCACTACAACAATTAATCACTCGTCTGGTCTCTCCAGATAAAATAAATTTACAATACCAGCAACCTTTGCCATCTAGCCCTTGGCTTTCCCATTAATAAAGGAATTCGGAAGTCTAAACGGAACATGGCCTGGACACCATGGTCTCAGGAGTCAGGATTCTTAAGGTGCACATAAATATATCTCGGACTTGTGCGGCACCATTCTTCAACTCGTCCTTCAGGGGTTCAGCCGGCAAGCCATGGACATATTTTTCACACGGCAGGTTTAGGTCGCAATTTGCTGAGTGCTGTCGAAATATGACCAAGATCGTCGCTTACGCTCAAGAATGACAAATTCTGAGACGGCCGTGGCCAAGTACGAACTAGCCAGTGAGATCGCGGCGCTTGCCTTTACATTATACAAATCGTGTCCCGCGAAATGCAAGCCGACTGTACGACCAGATGGAACGAGAGAGTGGACAAACCTCGCGTCGGTAGTGGTTCGAACGGGTGCGTACGGGGAACTGATCCATCTATGCTTCATTACTGATATATTGATCAAGCGGATGGCAAGCTGCTATGTACATCAGTTGCCACCGGAGTGAAAGCAATGCCAGACAGCACGGTTGCCATAGCCGGAGGCCGAGTCTTACACGACTGTCATGCAGAAATATTGGCTATCAGAGCATTCAATCGCTATTTGATCAACGAATGCCAGAGCTTGGACGACAACCAGCATTATATCTCTCCATGTGTCGAACGTAATGTCAGCCCCAGGTCCCAAAACTGTAAGCGATTTCGATTACACAACAAGAACCAAATATATTTGCTTGCAACCGAAGTGCCGTGCGGAGACGCAAGCATGGAGCAAATAGGTGCTGGAACGCAGGACGCGTGGGATACGGGCAAGCTCGAACTTTGGCGGCCACTTAAAGGTCGAGAATATTTCTCCGAAATCGGATTTGTGCGCACCAAGCCAGGTGCGTTAAAAAATTACTTATTGACTTAAATGGTGCTGACGATTTATACGCAAGGGCGATCTGATGCTCCTGAGTCCTTGAGCAAATCTTGTACAGATAAGCTGTGTTTACGGCAGTTTACGTCATTGCTGCTTACACCGACGACTCTATTGATCGATCAGGATCGGATGTATCTCACTGCCTTGATAGTCCCTGAAGGCAAATTTAACAGGGAATCCTTCACCAGAGCGTTTGGTAGCTATGGGCGACTAGCGAGTTTGTTCGAATTAGATGATGATGACTACTCTAAATGGTTTAGGCCGTTTGAATATTGGACATACGGGGGGCCTCAATTTGAACACTCGAAGGAGCGTATTGACGGTGACAAAATCAAGCCAAGCAACATTTCTTTGATATATGTCGCGAACATGGAGGAAGTGGAAGCCGTTGTCAAGGGCAGGAAGATGGGCGCAAAGTCGTCGTCAGCTAACGGGGCGAGTATTGCGTCACGTATTCGATTGGTAAATGATGCAATGCGTTTCGCGGGACGAGAGGGTCTCTCAGGTCGTACGATGTACTTGGACCTGAAGCGTGATCCTGTCAGAGAGAGGCAGAAGGACATTGGTCGCAGAGCACTTGGAAACTGGTGGAAGACGGCCGACGATAATTTTAGTATTATATAAAGGCTATAGAATAACCACAGTAAGTTAGAGTATTTTATTGTTCGAAATTTTCACTGTCGAATTTGTTGGCATTTGGCGGCCTGCTGCGGGCAGCTGAGGCCTAGAATTTGGGAGTTTATCGAATGCCGAAGGGGCCGCCTGTAGCCGGGTTCCCCTGACTCTCGCTTCGACTTCTGAGCGCCTTAACTAATTCAATCCTCCTTGTCTCGCGCTCAGCACACAAAGGAAATTTGCTATCCGCTCCGCCCAGGCGGCCGGTTATATCACGACTTTGTGTCCCTTCTGGCGGCCTTTTACAGCTGCTGCTTTCGCCTCTCGCCACCTGCTTGCCTGCTGCCGTGCTATCAGTTCGCTGCCATGCATCTTCGGTCACGCGAATATCCCAGTATGCCAGCCCTAATTCACTAACGATGCGAGCCGCCGCCGATGTCGGCCAAAGCGGGCCGAGAGTTGGCTGTGACTGCCTTACTCGACACAAAATCTAGTGACTAGAAATTTATTGCGTGACCAAAGCCTTGGGGCACAAGGGCAGCGTATGGCCGATAGCGGGTGGGGGTACATGAGTCACCATTCTATGGTCTCAATAATTATAAATTTTCGGTCTTTCTTCTATCATTGCTCTTTAACGATTTCCGCTCTTCACACAAACCTAGGATGGGTGCAACTGATAATATGGTCGACTCAGAAAAGTATCCCGTGTTGGACGACGCTGCATCTCCACCGAATTCTGCAGGTGCTGAGTCTGTGGACCTGAGCTTGCTCGCAAAGGAGCTCGACGTTAACACTCGCAAGCTCATGTGGAAAATCGACGTACGCCTTGTTCCAGTTCTCTGCATCCTCTACCTCGCCGCATTTCTTGACCGTGTCAATATCGCCAATGCAGCGTTGTTCAGTATGGAAAGTGATCTGGACCTCAAGATTGGTAATCGCTACAATACTGCTCTCACAATCTTCTTTGTGCCCTATATTATCTGTGAAGTTCCGTCCAACATCCTGATGAAGAAGCTCCGGCCCCACATTTGGCTCCCTACCTGTATGTTCGTTTTTGGCCTGATCACTTGCCTCCAGGGTTTTGTCCAGAACTACAGTGGTCTCCTCGCCACTCGCTTCTTTCTAGGTATGGCGGAGGCCGGCATGTTCCCAGGTTGTTTCTACCTCATTGGCATGTGGTATGTCCGGCCGGAGGCGCAGAAACGATATTCCTTCTTCTTCAGCTCAGCCAGCCTGGCAGGAGCATTTGGTGGCTTGCTAGCCTCCGCCATCGGTCTGCTCGATGGCAGGCGTGGTTACCATGGCTGGCGCTGGATCTTTATTATTGAGGGTGCTGCCACGTGTGTTCTTGCTCTCACATTCTTCTTCCTCATCATCGACTTCCCCGAGGAAGCAAAGTTTCTTTCGGTTAACGAGCGCGCCTACATTAAGGCCAAGCTCGCTGCGGATGTGGGCGACTCTCTGCAAACTCGCAAGACCACTGTCAAAGACGTGATCGATGTCTTTAAGGATTATAAGCTCTACCTGGCCGGTCTGATGTACTTTGGTCTTATTGTGCCAGCGTACGGATACGCGTACTTTGCCCCGGCTATCATTAAACAGCTAGGTTATTCAACCATCCAGACCCAGCTGCACTCTGTGCCGCCGTGGGTCGCGGCATGTGGTGCGTCGATGATCTCTTCTATATTCTCCGACTACTTCCGTCACCGCTATCTCTTCACTATTGGTCTCACGGCGATTGCCGTTGTTGGTTTCGGCATTTTGCTTGGCGAGCATCACAACGTTAATGCCGAGTACGGTGCGCTTTTTCTCATCGCACTCGGACTTTACGCGTCCATGCCTATCATTGTATGCTGGACGTCCACAAACTTTGCTGGTCACACCAGGCGAGCAGTTGGCACCGGCTGGCAGGTCGGCTTTGGTAACATCGGTGGAATCATTGCCACATTCTCTTTCCTTTCAAAGGATGCGCCACGATACACGAAAGGCTATTCTATTGGCATTGCCTTCTCAGTTTTGTCCATGATTTCTTGCACAATCTACCTTGTGGGTACGCGGTGGGAGAATCGGCAACGAAACAAGGGGGTTGGTATCGAACAATGGGAACGAATGACCGATGAGGAGAAGGCTAAGGCGGGTGACAAATCTCCTTATTTCCGCTATAGTTCGTGATCATTTTACCTTTGGTGAAATTTTGTTTCTTTGTTTTTTAATTTATTTTTAGCCTAAACGTGCATTGGGAAATTTTGGAGTTTCAAGTATTGTATTATTGCATGTATAGTAACAGTAGAAGCAGTTGTAAAGAGTCTTAATCTGGTAATAGATCAAAAGTATTTGTGCTTTAGAAGGATGGGGTACCGGCATCTTATGGAATATCCGGCCGAAATAATTATTCGCCGAATTCCCAATCGGGGAAGCGCAGCAAATAATATCTCTATTGAATTAATAGATGAGCTAAAAGTAGAACAGTATCGACAGAGAAAAAGCAGAGCAAAAGAGGCATGTTATGTTATGTGTCCGGCGGCTCGCCTGGCTCAGCCTTCACCAAGGTCCCCCTTCCCAACATGTGTCACCACTAGGTCCTGGCCTGACACCTGACATCTTTCACCAGAACCTAATACAAAGGCCATTTAGGCCAAATCTTAGGATTAGGATTCTGTTCTGTTCTTATCAACATAAATATGTGTGACTAAGCCATCGCCAGTTATGCCTGTGAGAAATTGAGATTTGCTACCTGTTACATCATCTTTTTATTGATAGGCATATAGAATATACGTACTGTCAATAAAATCCGCGGTTATATGATGCTTGTCTTCAATATAATTTCCCTTAACTCTCGTAGAACTATGTGGAAGCGCACTAATAAGGCTGATTAGTTGAACTGAATCGCAGCATAGCAGGGAGCGTGCCGGCGATCATACCGGATGATGGCTCGATCCTTATCGAGGGTTACAGCTATCAACCTAACTGTGTCTTCACAGAAATTAATAAGTCGCTGATCTGCCCTTGGCTTACTGCATTTCCAGCTAATGGTTACACCTTTCGGCTGTTCCCAAGACTGAGACATATTGAACGAGCTAAATAACAATAGATACCACAACAATGAAATGAGAAGGTATAAAACGTTGGAGCTTGATTGAACTGCTCAATGCCAGTATTTAATGGTGAGAATTAAATAGAGACGAATTTTTGGGTGCAGTTACAGAATCAAACGACAACACCGGGTCACTCATTGCGAAACGAGATCACGAACGGGGGAGATCTGATCGTTTGTAATGCAACGAGGAAAATCTCAGTAAGTTACGGAAACAGCAGGGTTTCAGAAGCGAGTAGTCGAATGGAAACTGGAAATTTGACGTTGACGCCAGTTTGTATTATGTCCAGGGTAGGTGTCCGCTTCCCAACAACATCAGGGGTAGCTTCTCATAATAGGAGCTGGGTTGGGTCAAACAGCTTTAATCCCCCAGGTACCATTGCCCTTACCCTAATATCAGCTACTAAACCCTCAGTATGTTAAACATGCACATAGCTGAAGGGCAGGGTAAGGTTACCCAGTCGAACGCCTTCTTGTAACACAAGGGTGATGAAATTGGCTTGGCTCAAATAATATGTGCGAACTGAAATGATTGCGTTTTCGCGCCAGGCTGACCAGGTATTTCAATGCATCAGTTTATTGGTAAGCTAGTGGTTATTAGACCCCTTGCTATCAAGAGCACGATTTTAACATAGACGTTTAGTGTCCGAGCTCTTCAGTTTCTAAACTCAGTCATGGCGACGACCGCATCCTCGTGGCAATTTGTACCTTCATCCCTAGATAATGTTGAGCAGATAGAGAATTATCGAACCGGTTGTTTGCATCCTGTTTCTATCGGAGATAGTTTTTCGAGAGGAAGATATCGAGTACTTCACAAACTTGGCTTCGGAGGATTCTCGACCGTCTGGTTAGCGCGAGATGAACAGAGCCATGGGCTTGTGTCTCTCAAAATAATGACCGCAGAGGCTTCGAACACATGTGATGAAATAAGGATTCTCCAGTATCTGAAGGACAGTGCAATATGTCACCCTGCTTGTGATCACATTTTGTGCGTTCTCGATCATTTTACAATTGACGGTCCCAATGGCTCCCATAGTTGTCTTGTGTCTCCATTGCGGGCCCTAGTCTTTCACAGATGGTTTACGGTCCGGGCCAGCCAGCTGGAACTCGCGGGTTACGTGGAGCTCTAGCGAGAAAATTCGCGAAGCAGGTGACTCTAACTGTCGGGTACCTGCACTCTAGAGGGGTCGCTCATGGAGGTATTTTAGGCACCATTACACAGAGTTTGGACTAATCCAGTCGTTTAGATCTTACTTCTTCTAATATCCTGATTCAACTTGCACATGTAGACTCATGGTCGGACCATGACGTTTATGAACGACTAGGGTTCCCAGTCACTGCCAAAGTGCGAGCGTGGTCAGGAGAACTCAATGACAAGCCTTGCGCACCCGATTATCTGGTTGAATCCGCAAACCTCTCAAATCTTGAATATAAATGGTTTACTGAAAGGGTTCTACTGGTAGATTTTGGTCAATCCTTCTTCTTGCACTCAACACCATCAAACAATGTTGCCATTACGGTGTCTTACTTCGCACCGGAGGTCTTTTTCGAAGAAAAATCAAGTAATTTGTCGGATATCTGGGCTTTGGGCTGCACAATCTTTGAGATTCGTGCGGGATTCCAACTGTTTGAATCCTTTTTTGATGATCCAGATGATGTTATTCGGCAGATGGTACAGACTTTAGGCAAACTCCCGGAGCCGTGGTGGAGTTCCTGGAAGAGTCGCCACGATTACTTCGATGAAGATGGGAAGCCTAAAAAATATTGGCCGAACGGTATTCCCTTGTCAAAAGAATATCCGCTAATTCAACTTATCAGGGACATCGGGGCAGACGAATACCAACCCGTCACAGATGAATATTCCGTTGAGACGGACAACGTGAAGGGCAGTGACGTTGCTGAACCCGAGACGAAGTCCATGTTTGAATCCATGGGCACGCGACTCTCGGCCACAGAGGTAGAAGTTTTCGAGGATCTCTTGCACAAAGTGTTGAGGTACAACCCCGAGCAGCGACTGCAGATCCAAGAGATCATAGAACATTCATGGTTTACTATATCTTCTGAAGGCAGCTCGACGGTTACGGATCCAATATCTATCACAGCATCAAGCCAAGCCAAAAGGAGGCTGAATGATGGAATAGCAAAAGGGAATTAAAAAAGGTCCAGACAAGTGAATGTAGCTGTTTTCCATCAGAGCGCCGACCCGCCCTTGTTTTTAACGAGGTATCCACCATGATTCTTCTTTCCCTGGGCATCTTGGAGACCTGTCTGACCGCATGAAAAACGCGCCTTGAAAGTGAGAATGCGCAATCTCACGGGATTAACTAGCTACTTATCTAGAGACTGAGCCTCAACGCAGCCCTTCAAAAACGATCTGTCACATCCGGCGGGTCAGGGCTCATAACCTGATGGTTTATAATTCGAAGATCGTCGTTGCATTCTCGAGGAATTCCGTGTGCACATTTGCTTTAGTGTCCATTGCTGCACACTACGTTTGTGCGATCACTACTTTGGCAATCCGACAGAGATGATAATAAATGTCCGTCTCTAGGCAACATTTTAGTTTCAACAATACATAATGCTTGTCAATCAATGTGCGAATAAAGGTAATGACATATGTCAAGTTCATGGCCGTGGGCTAATCGCCGGTGAGAAAGGTATTTATTTGCCCAGAGTACGGTACGATATCGTTGCGAAACGAACAGATTGCCAGAGAATGGCTCTGATACGCCCGTAAACTCGACAAGGTTGAACTACAGAGAAACGATAAATTAGCCATTGATATCCTGTTGAAAGAACAACTTTGTTCTCCATTTAGACCGTAAATGTGTAGGCTCTATAGTTTGCTAGACATGGCACAACCATATACTTGATGAGTATCTTGACAGTTGAGTTATTGAGCTGACAGGCTGGATCTCACTAACTGAGTGCGGAAGATTTTCGGCTATTGCTAGAGGAGCCGCATTAGCCTCATATTAGAGAGGAGTACTTTGACTCAAGGTACACCACTCATCGCACCGTCATCATTAGGCGACGGCCTTGTACATGATGTTCAAGGTCATTTATCAGAGACTATCAGCATGTTGATGCCGTACTGGTTCATGACGCCGGATTCGGAAGATGTAGCTATTTTATGGACGATCCTTCCACGATGAAGTATAAGTTAGTGAATGATCGTAATTTCACTCATTCTGATATATTCATCAGAATATCCAAATCTTTCCTTCATATAGATTAGCGGCAGTGATAACGATCATTCAGTCGAGAGAGGTTCTGTGCTAGCATTGATCTCTACATAAATAGTCCACCTCAATCCCTCTTGGATTCGCATCAAGGTCTAACAACCTCATGCGTACATTCCAACAACCCCTTCTCGTGTCCATCATGTCCTCCACTGGCGCTTCACATTTTAGAAGACCGTAGCATGTCATGCGCGCAAGTGAATCGGCGATTTACAGGATGTGGCTCCGTGAACCCATTTCTCGGGAATGGCAAACGGAGATAGACTGTGTATTCAGGTGTATTTTCTTGATCTTTGGCGATTTTGTCGATCTGCATGACCAATATTCTTGAGTCTAGTCGTCTGGTATCAAGCACGACCAGCTCGCTGCACCCTTTTTTGTACCCAGAAACCAGAAACCCTAAACCCTGAGTCCCAAGAGGAATAGTCGGTAGTTGCCCCATGAATCTCGAATAATATTCGCAAATGCAAATGCAAATAGTTAACTATTCGGAACAGCCCTTATTATTTACGTGATTTAAGTAAAATAGGGAAAGGAGTCGATTCCGTACGGCAAAGGGGTCGAAGATTTATCTCTTCGGGTTTTGAAAAGTATTTATGAGAATTTTGCTCATAACTTTAAATATAAGAGATTGTATTATTGAGCTACCACGGTTCTGGGTATGGAAGACGAATCTTCCGCTATCCGTGTTTCAGCAACTCGTATTTTCTACATGTCAATGCTAAGTAGATAGACAAGGTTTAAGCTGCCAAGTCTAGACGACTGTCACAAGTCACTTAGCTAATTGTCTAAAGTGGAACCACGATTGATTTAGCCAACAAGGGTTAATGGCATTTTAATTTATCGGGACCATATTCTTGCCACTCCATACCATGTGTAAAAGCCATGTAGCATAGTTGATCCTTTCGCAAGTAGTCGGGAAGCAATGTTTCAAATACGCAATCGTAAAACTGTGAGTTCATCGTGAACTTTCCTCGATTTATCGGTCTCAGTATGTCTGCAAACTCAATGAGAATAGTTTAGATCCCGTTGGCCGGACCCGGCTCCTGGACGAGGCAGGTTTGGAACGAATACGGCCAATCACATTCCCATGCACAAAAACTTCAATAAATTAAAGAGCAAGCCCATATTTCAGTGGCATTGGCCCTACAACTCTCGGCGTCTCGGTTAGCAGAGCAGTCCAGAGTGCGCTATCTCCGAATGCGACAACAATAATGGTCCTTCCGGAGTTAAAACAGCTCCGATGCCTAGGAATGCTTTAGTGTGGGCAAGCCGTACATCAAAATGTTACCCTGAAAATGATCATACACATCACGGAAGCCCGAAATTATCTCCAGTCCCGAATATATATATATACATATATATATATGGCTACCGATTATATGGCTACCAACTAAATAATTGCATGTGTTATTCGAATATAACGTTATCTGAGCATCCTGCTACCTGATGTCCTCCGACGCCGGAACATCGGCAGCCGTAGGCAGCTGGTCAGCATGAACGGAATCCGATCGTGCGGCTGAACAATCATAAAGGTAGTTAAGTTAGTCGCCGAGGCTGCCAAAGGGGACGGAGTTTATACCTCCAAATGAATAACTAGGCTTAACGATACGAGATCCAGACTGGTCCTTAACCAGATTGCCTCCCTGATCGACGCACAATCTTCAGCTCGACATTGCATGACTTACGACACTGAGCAACGTTACATAACCACCCGGCCAAATTAGCGCGACTTTGCCGGCTTTGCGTTAAATACCGAGCCTAGTATTGAATGTCACAGGTAGGATATTGTGGAAATATTTCGTAGCTTAGAAAGAGAGCTCGATAACTTTCGAAGCTGGTCCGGTGATCAGCTCAGCATCGCAAACTCAAATGGTAACCGAGAAGAAGCTTCAATTTAGAAAAGGGGCGTGCGGCATGATATGCGGCAAAAGAACAGTGGCCAGGGCTCAAGAGTGATAAAAACCACCTCACCCCAACACATATAAATTACCAAGCGTCATAGGCCTGGAGCCCCTGAATAAGGGTTCGATAAAGTGAGCCAAATTTGACGCCACAAGTGTGGAAATAGCCGTAGAATTTTCTCTCAACGGTCCTAGAAATAGATAATCGAACGGCCTGGAACCACTGTTGATATAGAGTTAAGTTAATGGCTGTTATGACGCCACGAATTGAAGAATACATTTCCTAGTATCTAGCTAGTATACCGGTCAAACTGCCGGTACTCTTTGACCTTCGAATCTGACGAAGAAACAGAGTTTATTTTGTTTCGGGACGGCAAATGAGGGTCCAGCTTAGATCTGTTACTAACTTGCCTAGTTTACAAACGAGTCAAGCTTACGGAAGTATCCTCATTCTTGGTATTTTCGATTGGCAGGACTTTGAGCAGCTGAATCATCCGCCGATGGCCGGCTATCCTAATTAGTATCGGCCAACCACTAAAACCCGAAGAGCTACCTACGATGATCTAGGTAGACTACCTTACCACGTTGTGGACTTATTATCAACCGTTTCACATTTGAACTATAGAACATCTAGTTCGTCATTGTGCTATGACGGAGCAACGTGTACGAAATTATTAATTTCGTTCGGTACGCTATTGGACACCGCCCGGTACTCACCTACTGCGTTTCGCATCAGTATCGGTAAGCTGCAGTATAAAGCACATCACTGTCTACACTTGCGATTCCGATTACAAAATCGCGCATCCTTATTGGAGTACACATCCGTTTAGAGATATTGCCATGCTCGATTTGTCGAATGGCCCTGTATCTATTACAAGCACTCCTATGATGTCACACATTGGTACTGTGAGAGCCCCAATATGGCCTCATATGGAATGTACTGCAGGAGGTAATAATGGAAAACAGTAGCACCAGATAACTTAAAATTCTGCCATAACTAATTATAGAGCAGAAGCAGCAACGGGCTGACAAAAGGAACTATCTGATTACAACCGGACTTAGAGATGCAAATGAATCCCATTCCGTTGGAACTGCTTGGAATCTTTCGATATGCATTGCTCGAAAGAATGACACAGTCAATTAGAATTCGAACTTCAGCTACCCCGTTATTAGGTTCAATGTGCCTGAATTACACTACTATATAATCCGCATTTACATGACTTTGTGAAGGCACATTTCGATCAGCAATCACTCTTGCTGAGGGAGAGGTCCAATCTTTGTCTTGATTTACTTCCCCCACGACACATTTATTCTTGCAGAACCAATTTAGTACAATTGAAATGCTCAGGCTTCTTCTACTTCTTCTTCCTACCATTGTCAGCACTGTGACTGCGGCTGGATGCCCGTATGCGGCAGCCGCGCTTTCACGCAGGTCAACGAATGATTCGGTTGCTGAATCGTATTCGGAGTTCCTGTCTCAATTCTACTTGAACGACACGGATTCTTTTATGACAACTGACTTCGGCACTCCTATTCAGGATCAAAATACTCTGAAAGTTGGTCCAAGGGGACCGTCCCTACTGGAGGACTTCATGTTCCGCCAGAAACTCCAGCGTTTTGACCACGAGCGTGTAAGTTTTTTAAAGTCGAAAAGTTTGGCAGTACAGGCAGTAGTAACAGAGTCGGATCAGGTTCCGGAACGAGTTGTTCATGCCAGAGGAACTGGAGCGCATGGCTTGTTCACATCTTATGCGGATTGGTCAAACATCACTGCGGCTTCGTTCCTCAGCGCAGCGGGAAAGCAGACCCCGGTTTTTACCAGGTTCTCAAACGTCCAAGGCTTCAGGGGAAGCCCAGATACTGTGCGTGATATGCATGGTTTTGCTACCAAGTTCTACACAGATGAGGGAAACTTTGGTAAGAAAATATATTCCTTTAAATATCATGGTCTAACCACTCGCAGACCTTGTCGGAAACACTGTTCCTGTCTTCTTCATCACAGACGCAATCCAATTCCCTGACCTTATTCATGCTGTGAAACCGGAGCCGCAGAATGAGATTCCTCAGGGTGGAACTGCCCACGACAATGCTTGGGATTTCTTTACTCAGCAACCTAGCTCTATGCATACTGTGCTGTGGTTCATGGCTGGACACGGCATTCCCCACACATTGAGACACGTCAATGGCTATGGTGTTCATACTTTCCGGTTCGTGAGAGCAGATGGCGCATCAAAGCTTGTCAAATTCCATTGGAAGTCACTGCAGGGTGTTGCCTCCAAGGTGTGGGAAGAGGCGCAAGCTGCTGCCGGCAAGAATATCGACTACATGCGGCAGGACTTGTTCAACAATATCGAGGCCGGAAGATATCCAGAATGGGAGGTAAGGCAGTGCTTCTTTCCACGCAATTTCATGCCACATACTAAAGTCCACGTAGCTCGGTGTACAAATCATGGAAGAGTCGCAGATGCTGGCATTTGGTTTCGACCTCTTGGACCCTACGAAAATCGTACCTGAGGAGTATGTGCCCATCACGTGGTTGGGCAAGATGCAGCTCAATGCCAATCCAATGAACTATTTTGCCGAAACCGAGCAGATTGGGGTAAGTCCGTTGCCAATCCTCATGGAAAGTATATCTGACTGGCCTAGATGCATCCAGGTCACATCGTTCGCGGTATCGATTTTTCGGACGATCCATTGCTACAAGGGCGTCTCTATTCTTACCATGACACGCAGCTCAACCGCCACGGAGGACCAAACTTCGAGCAGATCCCGATCAACCGACCACGTGTACCGGTTCATAATAATAACCGCGATGGTGTCGGTATGTCAAAATCGCATCGGACACAGACCGTGACACTAACAATTTGACAGCGCAACAATTTATCCCTTTGAACAACGCGCCGTACACACCCAATAGTCTTGATAACGGCAACCCGATGCAGGCTAATCAAACTGTTGGAGATGGCTTTTTCACCACTCCTGGTCGATCAGCAAGCGGCCATCTCGTTCGGACTCCAGCATTTACCGACTTCTATTCTCAGGCTCGTCTGTTCTGGAATTCGCTTGTCCCGGCGGAACAGCAATTTGTCATTAACGCCATAGTCTTTGAGAACTCCAAGCTCGCGCATGCCTCTGTGAGGCAGAATACAGTGTCGGCGATGAATCTCATCGATAATACGCTCGCCGTAAAAGTTGCCGAGGGGTTAGGTCTCCCACCCCCTCATCCGAACCCTACATATTATCACAACAATAAGACTTGTTGCGTCGGTTCGTTCGGTAAGCCTCTTCTGAGCGTCGCTGGTATGCAAGTCGGATTTCTTGCCTCCAACGCCTACCCAGCCTCAATTGAGCAGGGCAGGAGCATCGCTTCCAAATTGACGGCTGCTGGCATTGACCTGATTGTCGTTGCTGAGACTTTGGGCAACGGAGTCAATGCCACGTACTCTATTTCTGACGCAATTAGTTTCGACGCCGTTGTAGTCGCCGATGGTGTTGAAAGCCTGTTTTCTGTTGATAGCTTCACCAATCAGCCAGCTACAGACAAGGTCCCACCTACTAGAGTTTCACCAGCATCGTCGCTTTTCCCCGCAGGACGACCGTCTCAGATCCTTGTTGATGCGTTCAAGTACGGAAAGCCAGTCGGCGCACTTGGCGGTGGTTCTGCAGCGCTCACCAGTTTTGGCATATCTCTGTCCCGACCCGGTGTGTATGTGGCTGACTCTACCGATGGTTCCTTCGTGAAGGATCTCATCGACGGACTGTACACATTTAGGTTCTTAGACCGTTTCGCGTTGGAGTTGTAGAGGTCTGTATTGAATGTCGAGTAGGTGTGAACATGATGTACTTCTCTTCTCTTTGGAACTTAGTGATTAGTATTAAATATTAGAAAGGGCAAGTGGCAAAGATGCCCTGAAAAGTGGTTACATATTTTCAGCCCTTTGTGGTAAACCTAGCAGGGCCGCGACTGTTCGAAATATAGAGAAATGTCACATAATGGATTATGAATTGTTCCATTTTATTTAAATGTTTAAAAATGATAAATTGAAATGAAAAAAGAGAACTCGGCGCGCAAGTACAAGGCATTAAACCGCGTCAAACTGTTACGACAGGGTAGCCGTTACGTTCCCTTGGAGAGCCGACGTCCGAGCTGGAAATCAAAATTTGCGAAGGGCGTTATGTTTGTGGTGGCTTGATAGGTGTTGTTATTTATCTCATTGACGATATGAACTTTGTTGATTTAATTTTTTTCTATTGAATCGTTTCAAAATCTATTTACCATTTCAAGAAGTTCCCAAAAAGTCCAGCCTCCATACAAAACGCAACGCCAGGTCCCGCACATCATTGATCATCAAACTTTATATGTTCAGTGCAGACACCAGGTCTGATTTATTGTCCAACTCTTGTTTTCTTCCAGTGGCACATGGCGATTGTTTGAGGCTAGGATGTAACAGAATTCATCAAAAGAATGAATGTTGTCAGAAGCAAAAGTCATGCCCGAGTGTGAATGTAATGAACGACTACTCGGCAGATTAGGAACCCAAGTTCAAAGTCATCTGGACGGTATCCGGGCATCCGTGGGTAGCTTGATCATCGGTCGGGAACAAATAAGCATCAGCACAGGCAGTATCGCCAGGCTTGCATATTGCCGAAGGGCAGCTGCCGCTATCATTTGAAGTGACAGCAAAGCCGGCGGTGGTGAATTCCGATCCATTGCCCACGTTGATACAGGAGAGATCCCAGTAGATTGATGGGGACACGAGAGTGTATTCATACTGCAACACGTCGGCTTGATCAGGGGTAGTAGACATCTTGATTGAAATACCGCCGCCATTCGGATTCGTCCTCCATGATTCGCTGTATGTATTTCCACCTGAAGTGAGCGTCACCATGGTGGCATCGGCAGACTCGCTGACGGACCAGAGATAAATGTCCCTGCCCATGTTGTTGATGATTTCAACACCTCCGCCGGTGGAGTTTGTGTCGCGGCGCTCCAGCGTGGTTGGAAGGGCAGCAGCCATGGTGCTGACTAAACCGAGAATACCGAAAGCATTGGTGATCATCATTTTTGTTACTTCGAAAGAATGTGGTATTATCCCAGATCAATGGAGACGAACTAAAGATTGATAGATGAAGATGTCTGTTTCAAAGAGAGTGATAGATGTCTTCAAAGAAGGACGGAAAGAACGACTGCGAACAACAAGACTTTTGAAAAAGAGTGACTGTTGGTTGAATTACAGAAGAGAGAGAAGCAAGAAGGATGAAAACCATCCTTTATATACCTTCGTTGGCCCTCTCTTTTTCTTCACTTGTCCATTTTTCCACCTTCCAACGGAATAATTTTCCATCTTTTGGCCGACAAAGGTCCTCGTTACGCCACGGGAAATTAGACGAAGTCGACCTCACGGCACGTATTGAATCTCATTGGTCACGTTCCTGGTGCCTTGTTGTAGCAATGACAACTGCAGACGCTCAATGTAGATGGTAGGTGTGCATGCTGTGATGAAGGTCTTGTCAGGGTTAGACAATTTATTCCAGATAATTTGCCACTTGCTACGGCAGGCAGGCTGGGCCGCTACCTAGCCTGGCTACGTGCGTGTTAATGATATACAAGTGTCAGAGCCGCAATAATATCTATCATTAGTAGAGTCAGTTGTATACCCTCATTGGGGGTGTTTCTGCGTTTACGGTTGCTGCATCTCCAGCGCCACACCTACACCACGAGAAGGTTAGGGTTATCTATTTACCCTGTCAGAGGGGATGCAAACAACATTCACTTACTTGCATTAAGACAACCACCAGACCCCGTGATTTTGAACTTGCGACGCAAGAACAAAACCACCCCCGAATCTGATGGTCGTCTTTGCACAGACATGTGGCAAAAAACCAGAATGTCGAGGAGGCAAGCCTCAGCGGTCTACCTCACTCTGGAATTTGGGTTCACGCCACAGCCGCGTTTTGAACTGCTTCAGGGTCAATGTGTCAATCTCCCCTGATCCCTGATCCGCACATGGCCCACGTGAGCCGTATCCAGCAACTTTCTCCGACACGGTCACGCTTCCTCTTCGAAGCTAACAATGATGATGATGAGGAGGAAATGTAGGGGTGGACACGAATACAATTTTCTTCATTCGCATTCGCATTCGCAATTCGCAGAATAAACTTTTATTCGCAGCGAATGAATTGTCACCTGCGAATGCGAAATCGACTTCGATTAGTTCGATAGAATGAGAAAAATCAGACGAATCGACTGGTATAATTTTTATTGCGATTATATTAGGCTAATTATACGAAATAGGGGGTAGATATGTTTCGCACAAATAAAAGTGGGCTGATTCTGCAACAGAAGCGCGGTTCAGGGTACGGGGACTTTGTAGGCGGGTTGGGAGAACCTCTGTGCTGCCCAAATATATGCCGATTGGACAGGAACTTCGTATGATATACGACCTGTATCCACGTCACACAGATGGGCAGAGAGTTGCGCCCAATACGATGGTCAATCTCTCCGCCGACAGTCGCGCTCCGGTTTATAACAACGAGCTCTACTACGTCCTGTCCCCCACTCCGATCCAAATCGCGACTGTTGCCACGGGTTCCCTTACGATCATTGACACGCCTCCACGCAGCGATTTTGACAGATTCTCTTGACAACACCACCGTCACTATCAACCCCGGGGACCAAATGTTTGGCAAGCTCGCCGCCCTGGACTCAGCAAAGAAGTTACGCAGTGCGCACTTCCCAAGCCAGACCCTTACGGGTAGTGTGGCTGGGTCGCCAGATATCACAACGGACATAAAATTATATATTCGTCTATATAAAAGGAGAAGAAGGAAAAGAAAGACAATTGCTCTATACATAAAAGAAGCCCGGAGGCAGCACAAGTAAGGGGTCCTGCTCTAGGGGTCCAGCCCCTGAACATAAGCGAACTAACATCCCTGAACCACACACGTGTATACCCGGCGACACCAGATTTTAGCCCCCTCGTGGAGTCATCGGTGAATGACAATGATGTTGATGCTGTGGTACAGCAATTGAGTGTTCTGAAGGAGGAGCCAGGGAAGAAAATATCCATGGCGCCAGCGTCCATATGTAAGGATCAACGGGCTGTGTCTGCCACTATGCTCAGCCCCATGAAGGCAAACGCGGTAAACTTTAGAGCTGGGTGACCCTCTTGGCGATATCTGTGATGCTATTGGTGATGTTTTTGTTGATGAGGTCGGAAATACAATCGGGGACGCTATCATTCATCGGCTGGGAACATATTCCAGATAAGACATAAGATAAGACAAGGGTGTCATTACCCGGCCGCCTCTGACAGATTGTGTTGGCTTAGGCTCATAAGACCTTATGAACCAATGGCTTATCTGGAGCCACGTCTACGAGAACATGATGAGAGTTTTGTACACTTTACGTGGGAATACGAACGAATATCCGACCAGTTAATCCAAACCTGGAACAACACAATCAACTCAATCTTGAGCAATGAGTATGTGGAGGTGATCGCAGAAACGTACAACACTATCACAGATGAATTCGCTCAATTCAAAAACCCTAATACCGCCGCGGACTAGTTGAGCGAAATTGCCGTAGATATTATTGCCGAGGATTTGGTAAAGGTCCCGGAGACTCGAACAATAGTGCCGAAATGTGAGCTCACGAACACCGCACACCCGTAGCACAAACACCACCACCACCATCTTATGGCGAGGGTTAGGGTTGGTTCCTTGCAACAATTCAAGATAAGGTAGTGCCAATCTAATAAGACCCTTTGAATAGTAAATTTCCACCCATCACAATCTAATAACCTCCTCCTTTATACCTATGTCACCCTCCCTCCCTATCCTTATCATGATCCCCTGCTCATACATCTTCGGCGCAGTCAGCGCCACAGTTAGGCCCCCTTGACTGACCCAGCTGCCCAAGCTCACATCCCCCACGAGTTTAACGTCCATATCCTCCATCTCGACCTTGATGAAGCGTCTCGCTATGCCAGCCGCCATGCCCGCGCTCCAGATACCCTCCTGCCGCGGCGCAACGTCCAGCAAGCGTAGGGCACGCAGCCGGACCGGCAGCGCGCGGCACTTGATGGCCGTGTAGTACAGAGGGCCGATAAGGCCCGCCTCAAACGACAGGTTGACCTTGTAGCTCGGGCGCTGCGTCTGGTCCTTTGACTCCAGCAGCTGCGCTGCGCTCGCAACAATAGCCCTGAACATCGGCGTGGCCGCCTCGAATGCCGCGTCGCCGGTAAACAAGGCGTCACTCATGATGTGGAGCGCCATCGCCTGCAGCTGCAAGATCACCGCCACGCTGTTCGCCTCGGCCGGACGCAGGCCAGCGATCAGCAGCGCCATGCTCGCCTGCCACTGGCGGTGTAGCGCGCGGTGGACATGGTGTGCGCCAGTGCCGCCGCCGATGCACTGCGACTGCAGCACCAGCAGGCCAATGCGCTGGAGGGCTTCGTGGGCTTGGTCGAGAGTGGTGAATTCGGTCGGCGGGGTGTCGATGAGCGGCGTGAGCATATTGACGTGCCTGTGGTTCCCAAACAGCCGGCCGGTGAAGAAGGCCTGGTTGAGGATGCTGCGGAACATCTGGATAACAAGCTTTCGCTGGTCAGAAGTGGGGTTGTAGGAGATAGACTGTCGGGCTTGGAGCTGTTCCAGGATACGGAGCCCGTGCTTGACGTGCACGACGGCGCCGTTGTAGTTGTTCTGCATGAGCTCGATGCAGACGAAGAGCACGCAGGCGACGAGCGTCGCGTCGGGGTTGCTCGCAAATTGGGGCTCGCGTGCCATGCTCAGGGCTTTGCTGTAGTTCCTGACGGCGGCCAGTTGCAGTTCTTTGAACCGTCCAACGCTGTGCATTCCACCTATCTCAAGAATTTCGTGGAACTTGGCTGCGGTAATCAAAGCTTGAAAAACGGCCGGCTCATTGTAAGCATATTGCGGGACGAGCGTGTTCCAGAAAGCCGAGTGAAACCGCCCACTTAGTGCTATGGCGGTCCTGGTTTGGAAGTATGTGAATATTCGGCAGTCCTCAACGGACCACAGGAGGCCGAGTGGAGAGGTCGGTCTGCACGACTTTGGGTCCTGCGATGATCGTTTGGAAGCCCGCACCGGTGGTTGGGGATAGCCATCACACTTCCGACCGGTTGATGTGCACCGGGCACAGTCGGGTTTAGTCTCGTCACACCGTATCTTACGGATCCTTTAGTCGTGTCAGAAAAACCCTGCACCAATGTCGCTGAATATCGCTTCATTGTCCATAGTTCATACCTACAAGTCAAGCATCCGGTTCTGTTCCTCCTGTAGCGTATTTTCTGCTCTGGCACAATAGCGACGGAGCTGTCGGGCGCTGACATCAACAGGGCCACCGACAGGGCGTCTGGCACAACGCTGAACGGGCTATCATATGGACCCGTCTTGTTCCGTGATGTCAGAGAGCATTTCCGCCCAGTTTTATGCATTTCTAAAAATAGACCAGTAGACTTAGCCTCTGTCCAAACAAAAGTCAATTCATTGAGCCGTGTGACCAACCGCTTGGACGCGTATTGTGGACGCGTATTGTAGACGTCGGATAGATTGTAAGAGGTCAGTTCTGTGAGAAACTGAAAGAAATGTGGAGAGAGAGAGACCTTGCCTAGCTACCACGGCCCTAAAAGTCTCTGGTGTGGCTCGGGCGAGAGGTGATTTGCTAGTTCGCTTGTATGCAGAACTCAGGGGTAGTGCCATCTTGGGGAACACCGCCACGATTTTCGATTGCGTAAACCTGGCCTCTGGTGATCTATAAAAGTACACGAAATGGGCGACATCGGACCTTATTCTCCAATGTTCCTCTCTGTTACATCTCACTCCCTTAACTTGGCTGCGTTTCTGACCAATTGAGGTATCTTCGCAAAATGGCACCTGTCTGTCTCCGTATGTACCATCTGTCAGTCGTTCTCACGAATCACCCATACATCAGATCAGCCTGTCTAACCTTTTGATATCTAGCTCTTGACGATCCCAACGGTCATTGGAGCCGTTACTGCCCTTCTTGGCCGGCTGCCGTGGCCTTTACCGTGCTCTTCGCGGTTACTACGGTCATCCATATCATACAAGCATGCTACTACAGGAAGACGTTCCTCTGGGTATTAATCATGGGCGCGATCTGGGAGCTGATTGCAGCGGCGTCACGCGTGGCATCGATCCAGAATCCCACCAATAAGAATAGCTACGAAGTGTCGTTTGTCTTCCTTGTCCTAGCTCCACTGTGGATCAACGCCTTTGACTATGTCGTGCTTGCCCGCATGGTCTGGTACTACCTGCCTGAGAAGAGTTTGATCCGCATTAAGGCTACGTGGATGTCGACCATCTTTGTCTCCCTCGATATTACGTCCTTTATTGTCCAGTTGGCTGGTGCGCTCATGACAGTAAACAATAGCACCACCTCGTCACCGACCTCGACGACCAACGGGCTCCATGTGTACACAGCTGGTGTGTGTCTACAGCAGACAGTCATCCTGGCATTCTTTGGCCTGAGCATCTTCTTCTTGGTCCGACTTCGACAGACCAACACAGATAAGAACAAGGTGAAGGGTATGACATTGATGTTTGTGCTCTACGCTAGTCTTCTGTTGATCACGGTGCGTATCCTATGAATCCAATGCTCTGAAGGATGTTAACTCGAGGTGTCTAGTGGCGCATCATATTCCGCATCATCGAGTTCTCAGCTGGCGCCAACTCCACGCTCAACAATACCCTGGACGACAACGAATGGTTCGTGTATGTGTTCGACATTGGCCCAATGTTCTTTGCGCTAGTTCTCTACAACTTCTACCACCCAGGCCATGTTTTCCAGGGACCCGACGCAGACTATCCAACACGGGCACAGAAGAAGGCGATGAAAGAGGCAGCAAGGCTAGAGAAAGAAACACAAGAGCTAACAGGATGAAAGGGAGTGTTGTAACGTGCACCACAAGGGAAGCACGATGGTGGATAGAAGGTGGGAGGTTATGCAATAGCTTTTACTGTCGATGGGGTGTGTATCGAAGCCTGACTCTTCCCCCTCGACTCCGTCCTTCCGCGTTCTTATATATACAATATAATAGGTGTAATATGTTGTAAGAACAAGAGGGATTAATCAGTATGAGTGATTAAACTTCAATATTCAAAAGTACAAAGACTGAAGCTTGAGGCTCCCCTCATACTTCGTTTAGTCTATCTATATATATACATTCATTCCACTAACATAGCCTATATTCATCATACTCGTATGTGTGACTTGGGAGTGATGGGCATGCTGCTTCCCGTACGAAGCCGTACGCCGCACACTGACGTATCATGCGCCGCACGCCGCATCCGGCTTTATCCCAGAATCACATTATTACCGTCGCCCATTTTATTATCACACGTTATTCCGAAGACGTCATACGGGTTGTTACACTGTGGGTCTATTACAACTATCCCCCTTCAAAGATTGCTGGTCCCGAGCACTGAGATTTGGTACAACCGGCTGTCCTCGCTAAAAAACCCAGTGAAAAAGAGTAACAGTCTCGGTGCAGTGTAAGTTGTTTATGATTCGGTCGACCGTCTTTTCTTGCTGGCTTTGTCTTTGGTTGTCTTTTCATAACGGTGTATCGCCTTCATAGCGTGGGTCATGTCCGTCTCAGGGACCCATTGATTGTATTCGGCTGGCCATCCGGCCCACTTGATTAGATAGTGAATTTGTTTGTTAAGGACCGCTTTGTCTTTGATTTCTTCCACCTCCCATTCGTCATCAGGATCTTCCAAATCCGGGAGTGGCATAAGGTCTTGATCGTCGCGGGGATGGAACTTTTCCAGGAACTGAATGGGAAAAACATCATGAAGACTGGTATACTTCTCAGGGAGAGCCAGTCGATAGGCCTGTAAACCTATTCGGTTCAGAACCCGTAATGGTCCAATCCAGCGCGGTTGTAACTTTTTGTTCTTTAAACCCAAATTCTTAGTGGATAATTTAACTAGATAACCCCGTTGGAAGACCATGGGTTGGTGCCGTTGGTTATAGCACTTAGCCTGTTGTTCTTGGGCGTGTAAATATTCATTGCGGAGTCGCTCTCTTAGTGCGTGTAGTCGGTCAACTCTGTCGCGTGCGGCAGGCACTTCCCCGCCAGTGAGGTGGTCCCCAGGGTTAAATCGCAGTTCAAGATTATAGCCGTATAAGGCAGTAAAAGGCGTCATCTGTGTTGTAGCGTTCTTGCTATCGTTATATGCGAATTCGGCCGCGGGTAGAAGAGTTGTCAATTCATCTGTTCCAGACCTGTGTAAGCACGTAAGTAATTTTCAAGGAGTCGATTGATAATTTCAGTCTGGCCGTCAGTTTGAGGATGAAAAGCTGTACTCATGCGGCGTTTGATAAAGGAGTAGGCACAAACTTCAGCCAAAACTTTGAAGTAATCCTTGTGTCTCGATCAGATACGACCCCGTGCGGAGAACCGTAGGCTAATTCAATATGGTGATGGAAAAGGGCTGCGAAGTCAGCAGCAGAAATGTCTCCTCGCGTTGGGATGAACTTAGACATCTTGGTATAGCGATCGACAACGACTAGAATTGCATTATATTCATAAGTGCCACTGGAGGCAACTGCGTAATAAAGTCTAAAGAGACTTCTTGCCAAGGTCGGCTGGGAATAGGTAGAGGTTCAAGGCGGCCATAGGGTTTATGCCGTGGAATCGCAATGTTCTGACAGGTAGGGCACGTCAATACGTACTCGCGTACATCGTTAGCGAGGCCAGGCCAATAAATTTGCGTTGCAAATGTTCTTGAGTCTTGTCAATTCCCCAATGACCAGCAAATTGATCATCGTGATACAAATAGAGGAGTTCGTGTGTCAGCGCTTGTTGCTGCGGAACTACTACCCTATTGTCATCAGGAGGCCATCCTGATCAAGCTCATAGCTCTTTCGGCTGTTATGGCTTTCAATCTCTTTGATAAGCCTCAAGCATAGGGGGTCTTCCCTCTGCAGTTGTCAGATTAGGCTTAACAAGCCTTCTGCTGTTTTTTCACCCAGTGGGTCTTCGCCCTGCGTTGCAAGCCTTGCACGCTTCCTGGTGACTGCTTGCATTCTCACAAGCTCAATGAGGTGATCAGCCTACGCCTGCAGTTCAGGAGGCTGAACCAGGGTGCGATGAGCGACGGTGGTATAGTAATGAGCCGCATTCTGTGAGGCCTTAGTCGCTCATGGTTCAGGGTGGGTGGTTCAGCATACAAAAGGAGGAGCGACAGGGCGCGAGCGACAGGGAGCGACAAGGAGCGACGTTCTTTACTATGTGTAGTCCCGTCGCTCCCTTGTTATGGGGCCAGAAGCCCGAAAGCAAAAACATCACCAAAAATTCGAATTAAAACAAATTAGTGCACTGAAATCAGAAAAATCAG
>JAKTPU010000062.1:0-83311 GCA_030556285.1 Lipomyces yamadae | reverse complement strand
AGATCGCGCTCTGCTTGCTGTAAGGCAGCATTGCACTCTTGTGCTGTGGAATAATATTGGATCGGCGCAATTGTGCCGCGGGATCTTTCATTTATAGACATTGCAATTCCCAAGCGACAGTGTAGGGCACAGACTGAATATGAGATAGCAGCTCGAAGGCTCCGATAAGTCTGCGTCATGGCCACTTCGACAGCAACCATCAAGGTATAACCGCCACTAGTGTGGTACCGTAGGGCACCATCCCAGTTCCTTGTGGTGAATGTGTCACCCGTGAGTGTGGTATTCGACATAGCCGATGCAGAACTAAAGCGATCTTTAATGTTTGCATCTAGTCCTGGTAGCCTCTCGAATGCGCGAAGGATTCTGCCAGTAAACTCACCCGCCATTTGGCCATGGAGCGGGCTAGGAGCCGCGACAACGATTGCTACTTTGCGCCATCCATCATACTGCAGACTCGGATACCTATCTCATTGCGTCAGTCGGTCTATGGAATATGGCTTGAAATGACAAGTATGTACTTCGTATTCTCTTTTTCGAGGATGTCCTGTACATGTTCAAATTCGTCTCGGCTTGCCGGTACCTCTATTTGTGTGTCAGGAGAGAGAGGCCGCCTCACCGCGGCCAATAATTCAGACTGTGCCATTACGTTGCTTTGCTGTATTGTTTGCGTAGATACTACCTGCTGAGCTTTTCTTGTTGCTCTTGTCCGTTCGTGGTGATTATATACGGCATGCCGCGGCGGGCGCCTTCTCCTTGTCGATCGCTTCATAATTAGAGTTTGATGAATTATTATTCGAGATGACTGCAGTTGTTGGATGTTCGAGTGTCATTGGCTTTAGAACCACTACGAATTTAGGAGGGATATTCAGAATCTACTATGGCTTGTCAAATTCGGAAATTTGCAATCTGACTGACCACACAGAAAGCCGTCGCACCTGCCTCGAGGTCGAGCCAGAATTTGTCACACGTCATAGGGGCCAATGTCGCATATCGGGTTAGGGCTGCTGGATTGATGCCAAGAATCTTCTTCTATGATCCAGGCCCAGCCATAAGCGGCTCAGGATACCACCTATTTCGGATTAATTGGGTGCGATCGGTAAGTAGGGCTAGACGCGACATCGCCTACCCTCTCAGGAATTCTGTCTTGAACTCGTTAGGGTTAGAGTGCGCTAGCGTTGTCTAATAATGGGTAGCGTCAACTACAACTAACTTTTAACCACGCAATCGTCCACTTCTAACCGGTTACCCACTAAATGTGACAGTGCTACGTTATCCGTTGACGAGTGCCAATATTCGCATGAAAGTTGCACCATAGATGACAAGAGTAGACGACTAATCCACTGGTAACTTAGAATACTGTCGATATGATGCATCAAATCTACGTTCAGTTTGTTTTGCTAAATTGTTTAGCACTTCTCGGTATAGCAGTAGGCGTTTCTGCTGTCGATGACAGATATGGCAGGGCTTATACACTGTCGAATGGTACGATCATCGAAATGCCTTCCGAACGGCAGATACGCATGAACTTTAGGAATACAACATTCATAAGAGTGCTAGATGCCAACATGTCGGCTATAGATGATGATATGGTTGCTCGGGGTGGCAGGATGGTATTTACTGTGATAACCGTAGATGGACGGCTTGATTCCAGAAGCTATAGGCCCGGTGAGCCGGGTGGCAATCCGACACGCTGGTCATATGGCAGGAACTCCGGTACACTAACTAAAATGTTAGCTGTCTTGTGGGGGCAAGTATTTGTAGACCCGAATAATTATTATGATGTACGTGATGGTGATATTGAAGCTGGCGAGATCGAATCGGAACATAATACTACATTATTGACGCGAATCTATGTATCTCCAGAACAGCATGCGATAGTTACAAATGAAGCAGAGAGGCGGGGATTGACGAAAATAATGAAATGAACATGAAAGCCATAGGCAGCGTGTATTCATTAACAAGAGCAATGCAATGGGGAGAGTATGCCGAATGAAGGACAAATTCGGGCCTCAGGGACGTAACGACTGCATTTTTTTGTATGACGAACTCACTGAAGAATTGAGCAAGGAAGCCAGGAGAATATATATTATAAGAAGAGGGAAAGGAAACGGTGCGTAGACTTAACAAAAAATCCTTTCGGTATTCAACCCGTAAAAATCATGTGCTGACCCTTCGCAACTTGGTCGTTATCTACCAGTGACATATTTCTGAATACTTGTCTTATATAGTCCACGTCTCTGAGCCTCGATTTTATCTCAATATCATCAGGAACCATAATTATAGTTCCATTTAGCAATTCATGTATAGTAATCGTAGTGCGTAGCCCGGACACATGTACAACGAAAGACATGAGTGAAATTGCTACATAACACCAGAATAAAAGTGAGCAGTTAATTGCCCTCATATTCGTACATATACGTATGGGTGCTATATGGCTGGTTTCTAAATACTACTATCAGTTCCTGCTTGGGACATTATCTTATGTAATGTCAAGGTGGACCTTCGCGGACAGAGATTTAACTTGCCTTACACGGAGTGCGGCATATATGTACGCCCTATCTTGCTATGAAAACATTTAGTTGAAACTAAAACTAGTTCCGTTTTGTCTTTTTCCAGATCGTTTGCACTTATCTTTGTTTAAAACAGTAAGAATTGAGCAACCCTTACTTTGAAGAAATTGTGGGTACGACTGTCCGTAACTATGAGAAACATCAAATCATGAAACATCAGGGTTGTAGGGTTTCCGGGGTAGGGTTCGATTACCCAAAACGGTTACGCGCTGGCACCAAATCCCGCCAGGCAGTTAAAACTTATTAGACAAATATCAATGGGTCGACGTCTAGACGATCGAAGAGATCACTTAGAGGAGAAGCGAATGTGAGGCGCCCTTCGGTCTCAGTTAGAGAGCGTTAGCATTGTCTCTTAACTAATCGTGGTCGCGTCAACTCACGACAATCCGCGGCAATCGTCCATTTCTGCCGGTGATACATACAGTTAATTGCTCTCATATTTGTACATATACGTATGGGTGCTATATGGCTGGAATTACCGCCTAAAATATCGCCGGGAAACATCAGTCCGGGGGGCGTTACAACAACAACAGATCCAACAGTTGATTTCTTGACAGTATCGTGCTCTGGCCAGCAGCAAGTTTTCCCTGGCCCAAATTATCATCCTGCAGCGTAGACAGGGTTTACTTGAAAATTACCTTGCCTGGAATACGACTCGGGCAGAATGAGATTGCTAACAAAACCTACGACCGGTTCAAAAAATCATACCGTCATGACCAACAACAACTGACAGTCTACCTGTGAGTTTGTGGAAACCCTGAGTATATACCCTTGCCACATTGCTGTTGTTTATTGCCGCTGTCATCGACAAGAGTCGTCTTCAGACGCCTCCATAGAGCCAGACTGCATGCCCAGTAGAGCCATCCTGACAGCAAATGCTGATATTCTTGCAGCCGAAGCCTCATCCTTCACATTCCCGTTGTTGTAATTCTCTTCATCTTGCAAGATACTGTTGATAACTTTACCTGCCCCGCTCGCATGAAGCACCCTGGCGATTGCTAAATGAATGTTGAACAACTCTCCATCAGGTAAATCAACCGTATTGCCCTCGAGCCCCGTTCCAAAAAAAACTTGCTCGCCATCTTGGCAATGACTCATAAAGGGACCCTCGTCTGCATCTTCTGGGACTATTTTGCGCAACCTGTACTGCCCATTCAAATACTCGACCCCAATAACGAATAAATCGAATGACTGGTGAGTAATGGGATCTGTGCAGAATATGTTACAGGGACTGTTTATGCCCCTGTTCCTTAGAATCGCCTCCATGCTGGTGCCGGCAAACATAGACAGCAACGATTGCATGGCGGAATGTTTGGCCAGTTTGAATGGCATAATATGAGCAGCTTGAAGTCGCACAACTCTTTCAGGAGCAGTCTGGCGCATATGACGGGGTGCAGACTTGTCAATCGCTCGGCCAACAGGCGATATCATGCCATCCCTGGCCAGTATCTATTTATTTCGATTGTAAATGAACCTCTCATAACGGAAAATAGGGTACTCACTATATCCTTGACATCTGAATCCCTGGATGGCTTTGACTTGGACGATGACGACGAAGATTTCACAGATTCAGGAATTTGCAAGTAGAGTCTCATTGGCAGCAGCATTTTTTCGAAAATATTGGTTGCCCACTCCCGCATTATCCTCATTAGTTCCTCTGATTGCGACAACTCGAATGCAGCCCTCCGCCATGTTAGTCCATTCGCTGGGGAAAGTCTACCTGACGAGCTCGTGACGTCAAGCAGCGATGCGCCCCGACCTTCAGCGACTATGAACGTTGGCAATCTGTTGACTCGACAGCGAAGGTGGACAATATTATTCCATAAGTCATCTGCAATTGAATTGGGGTTGCGACCCTCATGCAACAGTGCAAAAGTAAGCTGCCGACAATTATATTGGTGATTGGCGGCGGGAACCTCGAACTCACCATCCTCTGGAAGAAAATTGCAAAGCATCCTAAGAGCATCCAACAACGGCTTGAAATCCATGAACCTGTAATAGTAATAACCGAAGGTCAGTGGACGGTAGTAGTCAATAAAATTAAGAGGAACTTGGAAGATCGAGACTGAGTTGGAAACGAGCCCATGCACTTGGACTGTCGCTGAGAGTAAAAGGAAAGCTGTCTCGTGTCGTTTATGGAGAATCACTGGCACGTGCACTCTTATTGTATATATGCTGCACTCTAAATGGGTGAATAATGATCGTACTTAGTGAGATCACTAAGGGCAGTTAGTAAGTACTCTGATTCTATTTTGGAGTGGCCCATTTCTCACTCCGATGAACTTCTCAGGGGTTTGGCGGGTCGCGACTTTGTCATTCTGTGAACTTTATTTGACACGAAGCTTGGACCCGATGGCGCATGCTCCAGTCACGTGACTTGCCATTACCCATCAGGGCAAGGGTAACCCTTGGCGGGTTCACCCGAAATAGAAATAGCATCAAGGTCGAAGTACAGTCTCATCACAGCTTACAGAGGCAATGGAACATTGTCATATAGGAAATAGATAATAATATCTTAGAGGCGATATTTATTTTCTGGATAATTCGGGCGACCGGACATAATTAGTTCGTTGGCCAACTTGCCCAATCGTAAGGATCATCGCATATGTTTCGTAAATGCTTTGCCCCCCCGCCGTGACGTAAACACTCATGTCACACCGAGGCACAGCCAGTAATCCAGACATATCTCATTCGTTTGCTTGGATGCTCGGTTTTATGTCCTTATAATATCAATTCGCGTCTCGTGTTTCGTTGAGAAGTACTAATATTTTCTGAACGGCGAGAAGTAGTGCGAGAGTTTGAACAGTCGGACCAGGCAGTCGAATATCCCCCGGATCCTGTCAACTCTAGTGTTGCCCGCTGGTGATCATGGCACGCACTTATAAGGATAAGTCTCTGCCATGGTCGAATCCTACCACGAACTCTCTGTTTGGGCAGCAATATCGCAGACATGAAAGATGGACCCAGGTTTTGCAGGTTGTGCTCGCCGCAGGTTTCACGTTGTTCGTCGTCTATGCATTCGGCTGGTTCGGCGCAAAAGAGTCAAAGAGAACGGTTTCACACACGGTCGCCCACGATGGCAACAGTATCTATACAGAAAACGATGTCACGAAAGCATTCGGCATTTCACAAGAGGACCTATCGAAGCTTATTCCGGCCCCACAGCAGATTGGCAAGGAAAGGGCATCATTGGTGATGCTCGTCAGGTACGACATGATTTGCAGCGCCTTGGACAGATATATCATTCTAACGCGACTTTTTTAATCGGGGTACAGGAATCGCGAGCTAGGTGATGCTCTCAAGTCAATGCGAGCTATGGAGGACAGGTTTAATCGCAAATTCCGATATCCGT
The DNA here is from genome assembly GCA_030556285.1 of Lipomyces yamadae. NCBI lineage: Eukaryota > Fungi > Ascomycota > Lipomycetes > Lipomycetales > Lipomycetaceae > Lipomyces > Lipomyces yamadae. Next base: position 77,389 of record JAKTPU010000062.1, on the reverse strand, counting down.
GGACGTTTTTAAATGACGAGCCATTCACACAAGATGTAAGGACGTATTCTTTTTCCCAGGCACCTGACTAACAAATTATTTAAAAAGTTCATCAATTACACAACAGGAATGGCGTCAGGTAAAACATATTACGGCTCAATTAACAAGGATCAATGGAGTATACCCCATCACATCGATCAGGACAAAGTTAAGGTGAATATGGAAAAGCTAGTATCCAAAAATGTCATCTATGCTGGCAGTATGAGTTACCGCCACATGTGTCGGTACAACTCTGGTTTTTTTTATCGGCACCCGTTATTGGCCAATTATCAGTGGTACTGGAGGGTAGAGCCAGGCGTTGACTACTACTGTGATATTGACTAGTGAGTTTGACACTACAGACAATTCCGATTGTTTGCTAACCCCTGCAAATAGTGACGTTTTTGAGTTCATGAGGACACACGATAAAGTGTACGGGTTTGTCATGTCAATGTACGAATACGAAGTCACGATCGAGACCTTATGGAACTCCACCAAGGAATTTATAAAGACGCATCCTCAATACCTTGCCAGTGATAACTCATTAGATTTCTTTGTTGACAATCATTCGCCTACCCAACAAGGTGAAAAAGAGATTACCGGAGACTACAATTTATGCCATTTTTGGAGTAATTTTGAAATTGCCAATCTAGATTTCTGGCGGTCACAGGCTTATCAAGATTACTTCCAGTACTTGGATTCTGTAGGAGGCTTCTTTTACGAGGTACGACAATTCAGCCCCTTTAGCCGAAAAAGTTGCAATAAGCTAATTTTAATGCAGCGATGGGGAGATGCGCCGATTCATTCCCTGGCCGTTGGGCTGTTTCTTCCAAAGTCAAAAATACACCATTTTGGCGATATTGGGTATCGGCATCCGCCATATGCGCGTTGCCCTCAGGATGTGGATTCGCATTTATCAGGCAGATGCTTGTGTTCACGCAAAGATCACTTTGACGATGACGGATATTCGTGCCTACCGCGATGGTGGAACGTGGCCGGTCAAAGCTTGGGATCCGGTATCAAGCTGATGGATTAATCGTCGATTACGTTTTTGTAAGATAACATTCAACTTTTGCATCATGTAATTTTCCCGGGGGGGGGTTACATAATTGCGCATTTGGTTATTTTTGTTCGTTGAAAAATTTCATTCATTTATTTTGTCTATTTTGGAGAAAACAAACACTGACTAAAAGAACCTGTACAACGAAGAGAGCGACCATTAAAAAAAATAAAAATAATACAGGGACTATAATCATATAAATACTTACAGAACACGAGTCAGAAAAAATGCAAGCAATTATTAGTTTCTAGCCAGCCACAAGGACAAAACCCGCCCGAGTCCGTTACCTCTTGCTGCCTTACAAGCCTAGGCTTAATATCTTTTTTTGTAGCAAGCGAACATTTTTCCACTATGCTCTCATCCATCATGTCATACAACAAGTGCGCCAGATTAACAATACCGAAGCAATCACAGTCCACACCTAAAATGTGACCGCACAAAATATGTAAAATATATATCCCAATAACTTTACTACTATAGCTATTCTATCCTATTTCCGGCCAATGATGGCTAAGAACGCAATGAAAACCCTTTCTTCCTGCTCTTCTCTTCGGTAGACATATAAATTCTACCAGATTCAATCTGCGATTTCTTGGCTTCCAGCTCGCGACGTTGCTTATCCAGATTTTCCTTCATCTCTCTATGACGGGCAAAGAGCTCGTCCTCTGACTGTTTTAGTCTCTGTTCCTTTTCGGAAACCTTCTGTTGAAAGACCATCCTCATCTCAGCCTCCATCTTGAGAAGCTTGGCCTGATGTAATGCACGCTCTTCCTCCTGCCTGACAGTTGGGTTAACTTCCTTGAAAACAGACTGGTCCTGGGAAATGCCCATAGCTGTCAGCTTAGCAGAACGATAGTTCTCGTACAAAATCTCATTAGTGTACTCTTTAAGTTCCTCCATATAGTTCTTAACGAGCATATCCCGAAGCTTGAGGAAGTCGCAATGATCCTCATTGTCAACTTCAACCACGCCCCACGGGTACTTTCTGCCCCTGACAACGCGTCCGTCTGGAGTAGTGACTTCAGACGTGGCACCGACAATAGCAAACGGAATCTTAGATATAATAGAAGTCTTTTCTTCCATTGTCTCGTCGCTGTCGACTTCATACCGCGGGGTTTCGAAGAGATTGATTTTGTGGTAATCGAGGTCAGCCCGTATCTAAGTTTGTTCAACAAACTCCATTAGCTTATGGGACACGGAGACAAAATAAATCTTCAAGTTTGTCTTACCCTAGCCTTAAAAGCAATAATCTCTTCATCCGTAAGAATGTCTGATTTGGCAATGACGGGGATCAAGTTGACTTTATTGTGTAACTTGGTCATGACTTCGATATCAAGCGGCCTGAGTGAGTGGCCCGTAGGCGCGATACAGTAGATAACCGCGTGAATACGATTGTCAACAATATTGGCGCGATTGACCTTATTCTCAGCCTCCAGGTACGCGTCAAAACGCTGCTCAATGTTCTCCACTATTGGAAGCCACGCGTCTTCGTTGTTGACAAAGTCGCCAAACCCAGGCGTGTCAACAACTGTCAATCGCAACTTGACGCCGCCTTCTTCAAGATCGGCCGAAATTGATTGAATGGCAACCGTCTTAGGAATATCAGCCGACGGCCGCTTTTCCGACCGTGGTGGATAGAGCGGCATATTGAAGAGAGTGCTGATGAGGGTTGACTTGCCCAGCCCGCTTTCACCTGTCCGTTCCAGTTAGCGCTCTCCTAAAGTCACCCATAATAAGGTCCACCAGTGCGAACATACCCACTACCATAACGTTGAAGTTGAATCCATTTCTGATACTTTTGCGATGCCACTGGATAGGCAAGTTCGAGAACCCGACAAAGCCAGTTAACTTCCGTCGGATTACGTTTGTTCCACTCCCATTCTGCAAAACATCCACAGTATCGACCATAACAGACGCGTCATGTGATTCAGGCTTATGACTGCTTGGCGACTCTAGAGATTCCGATGGCGTGGCAGCCATGTTGATGGAGCCAATTGGGACAGAAGACGGTGGAGTAGGCGGAGAAGTGGAGGCCACAGAAGAGAGCGACGAAAGATTCGAGTTGGAAGACTGTATTGTCTGATCCGAAGATTGTTGAGCTGGAGTGGCCATTTAGCAACAGATTACAAGCAGGAGCAGCAGATGCAAATAAACATGCGCAGAATAGTGTGGGAAGATGACGATGAGGAGGAGGAGGAGGAGGAGAAGGAGGGAAGCAGACCAGATTCGATTCGAGACGTGCCCAAGGCGGACCGCCAAAAGGGGGTCGCTCCCATTTTTGGCCGGGGCGCGACCAAAACAACTTGTGACTGGCAACCAGAAACCAGGCCTAGCAAGGCAAAGAATCTCACATTTATGTCTTCTTCCCACACGCAATGAAAAATGACACGCACCTGATTGTCGTCCTTGGAACGAACAGTGGAATTATTGATCTTGTATTGAAGGAACTTGCAATTCGAAATTGAGCAACTGGGAATCACCGGTTATATTGGAGTCGCCCCTGTCCACACACAAGCAGCCACAAAGCGCGTTTTGGTAATACCCCTAACCACAGACGCGCAGTCGCGTCGGCCACGCTAAAAAGTCGCGTTGTTGCCAGTAAGTAAGGCTTGAGATTGTGGCATTGGCTCAGTCGTGTGAAAATGTCCCATGTGGTAACTTATCATACAGTTAGTGCGCCTATAGACTATAGTAACTATACGACGGCCTGCGAATATTGAAATAATGCCCTCGTGGTATCGTCTACGCATAGAGTTCTAATGCAGCGCGTACGAATTGTACTGGCAATTGCTTCCAATTAATACTGCTACCATGATGCCTTTGCAGACAATAATATAAATTGAAATTTATTAATACCATCTCAGGAGACGGTCTGCAAGTCTCGAATACTCTGATTTAGAATAAAATAATCCTGAAGACACCCTTCGCAACTTTGCTAAACAAATTGCGGTATAGTCAAATAATATTTAGTGGTCATTCGTCGTCCGCTTGACATAACGATTGAACCGAGCCACTGCAGTATCTTGGGCTGCAACGTACTTCCATCACGAAACCAGTGTCAAGACAGGCAGGTTCTAAACGAATATCGTCAACAGTACCTTCTTCCGGCGAAAATACGTCGATCAAGCATCGGCAGGGTTGGAGTCGCCCGTCCGATACGATAATGGATAACAAAATCATATGGCGTCAAGCAATAGAGCCAACGAGTCTGACGGCCATTGAGCCCATTTTCTCCACGTGATTATTTTAGTACGCAAATCCCGTTGGTATACCTCCATAGATGCTGTTTCTTATGTTCCGAACCAGCTATGGCCATTATGTATATAGGGTCCAAACAGAGCATCACGACGGGCTTGCTCCATTGAGCTGTTGAGCATCTGCTGAGTGGCCGAATATGCACTACGTCTATCGGCGGAGGGAAAACTAAACCTGGGGTCAGATGTGACACTTCCTGTACACCGGCAATCAAACCAGGGAACGCCTTTTTAACTGCACGCTGCTCCACTGCGCTGTCGTCTGTTAGGAAATACCTCACTTTCCAGTCTACAGCGCACTCTTTGATTGCTGCTCGCAGAGGTTTGCTGAGAATATCTGAGTTTTCTTTTTCACCTACAGCATGGGCTCCTGCTATCCAAATGAGCCATATTCATCCCTTACCATGAATGTGAATAGTCTGTACCCGTACACATTCGTGTTGTATGTGGAATCGAAGAGCGTTAAATGACCACGCCGTTGCAATGTCGCGATTCGATCCATGTGCGCGAAAACAAACTCCGAAATCTCATTGCCGTCTCGATTGACTAAAGCCAACTTTCTGCAATGATAGCGGTTGGTCCATAAAAAGTCCAAAGCTTCCGTTATTGCCTGGTCGACGGTGAGATTTTTGTTCGCTATGCGCTCATCAGGGTTACTGCTCAAGGCAACCAGTTGAAGGTTCGTGAGCTCTCTTGTGGACGCACATAGGAACCGCCAATCTGTTGCAGTGTCTCCCCGGGGAAGCACTGAATCGAGCTCTAAATTGCAATTTGGCGTTACTGTCACCCTCCGCACGAGCCTCCACAGCCACAGCTTAGCCGCAGCCACCGCGCCACATCGAGTGTCTGACCTTCGCGAGAATTATTTTGGCGACAACCGAGAAGAGTCATAGAGCCGTCAACGACAAAACTAAACGGCAATCACTCTGTAACCGAAAGCTGACACTTGTCAGGACAAACCACTTCTTATTGGTAACGTCTTTTCTGTCCAGCAAAGTATACACCGTGGTTGCTTGGACGATAAATCCGCTTTTATTCGTCCGCCTTCTATATGTCCTTCCTTCCGTACTGGTTAGTTGTCGTCCCTAACGAATTCGTTCTTTTTCTCAGTCGGTGTCTGATAATCGGATCCGACGGCGTCCGGGAATAATTGGCTAACGTATTTGATCCAGCACTGTCTGCGACAAGCAGTTGTCAGTACCAAACAATAACATTTTATACTGCTCGGAAAAGTACGTGGCTCCTGTCCAATACCAACATACTGTACGCTTGCTAACCCGTATTTGCCTCAGGTGTCGCCGGAAAGATGCTCGCGCGGCCCATAAGCTGACTGCGGGAGAACTTGGCAATACTCCCCCTTCCTGGTCGTCATATCCATCTAGTCCAGCTCTACAGCCATCCTCTGGCCCAGCTCTATCCTCCGACGACCTCTCAGGACTTGCCCGCCATCCTCGATCCACCATTACCGCACTCTCGTCGACACCACCACTACCGAACATCGGATCTAATCTTGTTGATATGCCCGCATCGTATTCGTCACTATCTGCGATCATGATTGCCAAGGGTTCGCGTCAGCTGCATCCCAACAGTGTATATTCTTCATCCCCACGTTCGATCGACCTTGTGTCGCCTCTTGTGCGGTCCCCGCCGGTGTCAGCTCCAAGCAGCAACCACTATTCTGATGGCGGCTTGATAGAGCCTTCCTATGTCATGCCCTTCGTTGTCGAAAAGAAAACGGATTTGCACACCGGCGCGGACTCTCAACCGAAAGAAGGTAGTCTGAAAAGGTTATTCTATTTCAATGAGATTCAGAAATCGTGATTTTGGTTTTGACTGGTTGACTATCAATGCACATATGTTTTAATTGTGTTTCGGAGTATTTTTATCGGACTATAGAGATTTTTGTTTGGAATCAACATTCTTGGGCCATCGAGGTCTGGAGTATGGCGCTTGCGTAACTTTGGCTATCTGTCGTTTCATTGGTATATCTTGGTTATAGCCATCTGTGTTTTACAATGTTTTGTCATGTCGTATATGCTGTCGTTCTGTTACATTTATATCAAGGATAGTGCAGAACTGCAGATTTATACTCAATAGAATTTGGATTATATGATCTTCTTCAGATCCACAGGCCATGAATCGAGCTGGCATCCGAAATTTTGGCAACAGTTGGCCAACGCATATGTTTGTAGCAGTACTGAACAAGATGAGGGTATCGTGCAACTTTCAACCTATGATGTAATGCCAGATATGCCACTAGTCTCTTTTTGCTTAGTGTGTGGCTGGAATGGGGCTGGGTCTTGTAAAGTTCACCGAGTACACGCGTTTGAGATGACCAGAAATAGTTTCGTCACTTTTAGATCTGGCTCTATCGTTATTCATTGACAATATTCCATAATTGGAATTGGGATCACATACAACGTAGCAGCATTTGGCTGCCACAGTAATACGGCGTTGAGGAATCATGGGCGATTTCAACGGTAACGGCAATGCCAAGTACGGGGCCGGTACTCCCATGGCTAGCAGAAATCCATTCCTTGATCAGTTGGAGACTGTAGATGTCAGCGATGATCCATACATGTCATCTCCTTATGAAGCTACGGAAGAAAATGCCAGCATAAGTCCGTACTCGGGTTCAGCTTCGGATCCAGATCCTTACTACTACACTTCGCCGCAAGTCCAGAATATCGCTCCGGCACAATCGACCACTCATTCGGGTACCTCACATCTACCGTCATACAGTACTAATACTGCACTGGCTACTGGTCTTGATAATTATCAGCCGTACTACTATCCATCGAGTTATGATCAATTTGCAGATGAGAACGCCTATGATATATCCGATCTGTCTCTCCAGGGTCATGGACGCCCTAAGCTGCCGCCTCAATCCGGGGCTAGTCGATTCTACGGCAGGATGAAGCAAAGACTTGGATTCGGTCCTAAATACTCGGAAATGGATCTTCCATTGACAGATGCGCGTGCGCAAGCACCATTGGGTACAATTGATGGTCATAGTGCGTTTGTCGATGACCAATATGACTCCTACAAGGAAACCGAGCCATCTAGAGAATTTGATATTCGCCAGATCTTCAACAATTTATTGGGACGAAAGCGCATCGATCCAACTACAAAGGGTCCCCGTATCATCCATCTGAATGACGCACCGAGTAATAGTGTCAACGGCTATCTCGACAATCACATCAGCACCACAAAGTATAATGTCGCCACATTCCTGCCAAAATTCCTTTTCGAGCAGTTTTCAAAGTACGCGAACTTGTTTTTCCTTTGCACGTGCATTATTCAGCAAGTCCCAAATGTGTCGCCAACCAACAGATGGACAACCATTATTACGCTTGGCATCGTACTGTCGGTATCAGCTGTGAAAGAGTGTATCGAGGATGTAAAACGACGCAACGCCGATAACGATTTGAATAATGCACCCATATTGGTACTGAATAACGGTGTTTTTGAGACAAGGACATGGGTTAATGTGTCGGTTGGCGACATTGTACGCGTGGAATCTGAAGAGTCTATTCCCGCGGATATGATCCTGTTGGCTTCGTCCGAACCCGAAGGTCTCTGCTACATTGAGACTGCTAATCTTGATGGCGAGACAAATTTGAAGATCAAACAGGCATTACCAGACACAGCCACCTTAGTTAGTCCCGCGGAATTGAGCCGCTTGAAAGGCAGCATCAAATCAGAACAGCCTAACAGCAGTCTCTACACTTATGAGGGGACTATTATGATGGAGACACTTGGGAATGAAAAGGAGGTTCCTTTGAATCCTGACCAGCTTCTTTTACGTGGTGCGACACTTAGAAACACGCCTTGGGTCCACGGCGTAGTAGTTTTCACCGGCCACGAGACAAAACTAATGAGAAATGCAACGGCCGCTCCCATCAAGCGAACTGCAGTCGAGCATATGGTTAATCTGCAGATTATCTTTCTGTTTGCAATCCTTATCACACTGGCAGTTATTTCGGCAGCAGGCAACGTTCTTAAGACTGCACTTGCAGGTGAGACATTGTCATATTTGTATCTCGCCGGCACAAACAAAGTCGGTCTTTTTTTCTCGGACCTTCTTACGAACTGGGTACTTTTCTCAAATCTGGTGCCTATTAGTTTGTTCGTTACTGTCGAGATCGTCAAGTACTATCAGGCCTTTTTGATTTCGTCCGATCTAGACATGTATTACGCAACTACAGACACACCAACAATTTGCCGCACTTCTAGTTTAGTTGAAGAGCTGGGCCAAGTTGAGTATATATTTTCGGACAAGACCGGTACATTGACAAGGAACGTTATGGAATTTAAACAGTGCTCAATAGCCGGCATTTGTTATGGTGACGAAATTCCCGAGGAGAAGCGGGCGGCTGAAATTGACGGTCAAATGGTCGGAGTTTTTGATTTTAGAACGTTACTTGATAACATGGATACGCATCCTACGAAGGAAGTCATCCACGAGTTCCTCACGCTGCTTGCAACATGTCATACTGTAATACCGGAGAGGAAGCCTGATGATGACCAGATCAAGTACCAGGCAGCGTCACCTGATGAAGGAGCATTAGTTGAAGGAGCTGCTAAACTTGGGTATCGTTTCACCACCAGACGCCCAAAATCAATCACAGTTAATGAGTTGGGTACGAACGCCGAGTACGAGCTTCTTAATATTTGCGAATTCAATTCAACCAGAAAGAGAATGTCCGCAATTTTCCGGTGTCCAGACGGACGAATTCGTTTATACTGCAAAGGAGCAGATACGGTCATTCTTGAGCGACTATCTCCGGGCAATCCCTATGTCGAGGCGACTATGCAGCATCTTGAAGAATATGCCGCCGATGGTCTCCGTACCCTATGCCTTGCCATGCGTGCCATATCGGACGCGGAGTATGCAGAATGGAGCGCTATCTATGATCGGGCAGCTACTACATTGACGAATCGATCAGAAGAACTTGACAAGGCAGCTGATCTGATAGAGAAGGATCTCTTCCTTCTTGGTGCTACTGCTATTGAGGACAAATTGCAGGATGGTGTTCCAGATACGATCCATACTCTCCAGACGGCGGGAATAAAAATATGGTTAGTCGTCTGACGTTTAATCCAAGTGCCTTAGCTAACATACTGTAGGGTCTTGACTGGCGATCGCCAGGAAACTGCGATTAATATCGGACTGTCTTGCAAGCTACTTAGTGAGGATATGAGCTTGTTGATTGTCAACGAGGAATCCAAACAAGATGCTCAGAATAATATCAAGAGCAAATTATCTGCCATTAAAGGTCAGAGTGTTGAGACGGAGTTGCTTGATGTAAGTTTACACAAACGGTGTCGGGCCGCGGAAATATAGCTGACTTGCTTCTACAGACCCTCGCCCTGATTATTGATGGAAGATCTCTTGCGTTTGCATTGGAGAAGGATTTGGAGAAAGACTTCCTGGACCTCGCCGTTATGTGCAAAGCCGTTATTTGTTGTCGTGTGTCTCCACTTCAGAAAGCATTAGTCGTTAAGCTTGTGAAGAAGCACCTGAATGCTATATTATTGGCAATTGGCGATGGTGCCAATGACGTTAGCATGATCCAAGCTGCTCACATAGGTGTCGGCATAAGTGGTATGGAGGGCATGCAAGCTGCTCGAAGTGCGGATGTGTCCATTGGCCAATTTAAGTACCTGCGCAAGCTATTACTTGTCCACGGCGCTTGGAGTTATCAGCGACTGAGTAAAGTAATTCTTTATTCATTCTACAAAAACATTACGCTCTATATGACGCAGTTTTGGGTATGTTGCAATCATATCAGCTTTTCGCTATCGCTAATTATCATGTAGTACGTCTTCCAAAATGCATTCTCTGGTCAGGTAATCTATGAATCATGGACCATCACCTTCTATAACGTATTCTTTACTGTTGCGCCTCCATTCGTTCTCGGCGTGTTTGATCAATTTATCAACGCTCGACTGTTGGATAGGTATCCGCAGTTATATCAGTTAGGACAAAAGGGAACTTTCGTAAGTCGGACTGTAGCCGTGTCTGCTAGGTGTAAATTAACGCAGAGTCATGTTATAGTTCAATGTTCGAAGCTTCTGGGCATGGATCGTGAACGGATTCTATCATTCTATTATCCTTTACGTCGGTGCTGAGCTTACGTATCGAAACGGTTTGAGGGATGCCCATGGTCTCGTTGATGGCCACTGGGTGTGGGGCACGGCACTCTACACCGCTTGCATTCTTACCGTGCTTGGGAAAGCAGCGTTGATTACGAATATTTGGACCAAGTACACGCTTATATCGATTCCCGGATCATTCTTATTTTGGCTCATTTTCTTTCCTATCTATGGCACGGTTGCACCAATGGTGAATGTGTCAATAGAGCTCTATGGCGTATTGCCGCATTTGTATGGGTCACTACCGTTTTGGGCTATGTGTCTCATTCTTCCTGTGCTTTGTTTGATTCGCGATTTTACCTGGAAATATGCGAAGCGTATGTACTTTCCGAAATCGTACCACCATGTTCAGGAGATTCAGAAGTATAATATTGCGGACTATCGACCACGGTAAGTGCAGAATATTCTTTGATCCCGTTAAGAGATTATTCATGCTAATTCGTACAAGGATGGAACAATTCCAGAAAGCTATCCGCAAGGTGCGGCAAGTCCAGCGAATGCGGAAACAGCGTGGGTTTGCATTTTCTCAAGCCGACGAAGGTCAGTCACGTATTATCCGCGCTTATGATACCAGCCAGGGACGTGGACGATTTGGAGAGATGAAAACATTGCATAACCAGTAATCACACTCACTGGTGACGGATTAATGACGATAGAAAAGTTTGGATGATATATGAGAACACTCAAGTTCTCAGTTGCATTGTACATGTACATTTATTCTATTGGAATTGTAGATTTTTTGATCAAGATGAAATGATATAGGATTTGTATACGCCGCCAATTAGCCTAGCGCGGAGAAACACCCTCAAATACCACCAGAGACCCAAAAAAGAACAAAAAAAAAACCACCCACCGGAACGCCGTCACAAAGCCTCCCCCGCATACGTCGGGACTCCATGAAATATGTTTGTAGTACGCAAATGATTACTGCTCTAACGTGCGCCCTCTTCGTTGTCCCTTGTAGCCTCCCTCGCAGTCGAATTGTTCGCGTTTTTGATCTTCACTGTGGGATGATTTTCGACAACGCCCTTCCTCGACAGGCCCATCCATATCCAGGGGACAGTATCTTCCGGGAGTAGGATTTCCGCTTTATACTCCTCAACAAATTTGTGATCTGCTGCCGATACCTCGGAATAATACATGAACTCAGAGAATATGGATGACGTGCGCCAAAAAGACAGTTTTCGCAGACATGCAATAACCAAGCTCGTTGCTTGACTACCATTTAAACAATGAATGTATAGAGGAGAATGCTGTTGGCTAATTATAATCTATACGATTTCCTATCAGAATCCAGCTATTCAAAATATATATACGAACCAATCAGTTATACCTCAATTGCCTGTGTCACTTCCTTGTAACTTATTGGAAGGCCTTTCTTTCCGGTTTTTGATAATTTTATGTGCTTCATTTCGATGCCTTCTTCACTACAAAAGTTCTGGATGTCTTCCTCTAACGGCTCGGGTGTGAGCGACAGAATCGTCCTGAGCTTCAGTCGTCGCAGGAACGGAATGTTAATCTTCCGCGGATACAATCCTCTGTAAAGCTTCGGCTGAACAGTGCCGTACCGCAATGGCGTAACTAATAGCGGCGGATCATCGTCGTCACCAACAGCGGCGTGCGCGATAGTTACAGCCGCTGTGTTGGATTCGTTGGGACTGCAGGTTGATTCTGTACTTCGACAGGAACGATGTTCGTGATCATCTTCGAGTGCGCTACTTATAAGGGAACTTTCCATGTGCCACTAGTCATAATAATCAGCTGTCAAAAAAAAAATATGCGACATGCCAAAACGTTGCATACTTCTGATTAGACGAGATGATATTCGCACGTGACAAGTTTCCGCTTACGTTGTCCCAAGAAGCGCCGCATATTGCCTTGGTAGGGTGTAACCCTACACTTCCCAATTTGGAAATAGCAGTCACAGTGTTGGCTGCCAAGGTTCTATGCGTGTTTGTCTATTCCCATATGGAAGAAGTTGTCGATTGATTACGATCGTTTATACACCGGCCAACTTTCTATTGCCAGAACAAAAAGGTAAGCTACGATTCATCAGTATGGTTGGTTTAAGATAGAATGCAGTCCTCTAACATGGTTTTTATAGATATAACAAAATGTTCGTCGGATTTCGAATTTCGAATGAATCTGTTGCGATGTTCATTTGGACATAGGTGCTAATGATATCCAGGACGAAACGCACGAAAAAGGTCGGAATCACAGGAAAGTACGGTGTCAGATATGTAAGTAATCGTCGAGATACAACGTCTTCCAGTATAATTGTCGGCGTGATAATAATGGACGTGGTCAGGGTTCGTCTCTACGAAGACAATCGAAGAAGCTTGAGGTTCAGCAGCATGCTCGCTACCTTTGCACTTTCTGCGGCAAGAACTCAGTTAAAAGAGTCGCTACCGGAATCTGGAAGTGCCGATCGTGCGGCAAGTCTGTCGCTGGTGGTGCCTACACTCTCTCGTAAGTGCCCTTTGGTCTGGTACTATTTTGATATTCGAATGTGGCTTACATTATTCCTGCAGTACTACTAACGCTGCTACCGTCCGATCCACTATCCGCCGTCTGAGAGAGTTGCATGAGGCGTAAATAGAATGTGTTTTATAGCTTGGACTCGGTTATTTTTGTGTTATATAGTAAAAATGGCAGGGGCTGCGAAAGGGTAATACAACGTTTCATCAGCGACTTGATACCTCCATAATATGTTAGCCGGCCCATGCCGGCCATTTGAAATCATCACCGTAGTGTGGACAGCAGTTTGTACAGTGTCAGACCGCCCGACGTCAGTGGAGAGTCGACGTGAACAGCTGGAATTAAAAATATAAGTTTGGAACACTTGAGCACAACGGGGGGTCTTGCTAGAGCATTGTTCGACTTCAATAGTTCCAACATGCTACAATTTGCGATTGTACCTGCGAGGGCTGCAAGGGAAGCGCCTGTCGCTGGCTGTGTTCTCGGAATATCTCGACCGGCCACCCACATACACGGCGTGCATATCTGAGGCGGTTGATGCTCGCATAAGTGTAGTGACTCTGTAACGAAACACACCCAACAACATGCCGAAAATTACGAACATGGTATATACACTCGTTTGCAGTTGTCGTACCTTTTGTCAGAGTGACCTCCTAGTAATCGTATTGGCGATGAAGTTAAGAGCCTTAGTGCATAAATTTCAAGGTGCAACGGCGCTACCATATAAAAGACGCCTGGACATCCACCATCACCCCTCTCTACCAACATGCACATTTGGAACGCCAGTAAAAACTATTTATCAAGGATATCTTGGTATTATACCTAGTGTACTTAGGAGATATTTGTTCGTCTAGTGGTAGAGTCTGAGAGAGCGTGCTGGTGACGTATTCACGATTGCGTCTCAGATTGTCACCGTTCACCAAAAGTACTGGGTGCATTGATGGAGGAGTACCCATGCATCATATGTCTCCAAGGGCTCCCCACGATTGACCCTTTGGAGGCTCCAAATGTTTCGGACAGTCAAAAAGGTGATGCTGATGATATCCGGCAAAGGAATTTAGTGACTGCGGAGAATCTAGAGGATGCAGCTACAGCCGACGCTTACGATGGTACCAACAGCATCGCCAAATTGATACCGTGTGGGCACAAGTTGCACGATAAGTGTATTCAAATGTGGATAGAACAAGCAACAAGTAAGTTAATTTATTTTAATGTCGTCGAATGGTTGTTAGCCATCTGCTAACCTAAGGGTACTATAGGTTGTCCTACTTGTCGAACTAACTTCAACAAGGTGGATATATTGCGTACTATGAACGGTATTGTACTCTGAAGGTTATGATCCGTACGGGCAATCCTTCTAACATGAGCGTCTTATTTAGGAGATACTGTCTCGTCATACAATGTTGAAACCAAGGTTCAGGTAGCGGATTTGGACGAAAGTTTGTTAGACCTTGACCAGTTCGAAGACGAACAGGACCTGTGCACATGTCTCGTATGTGATCTCGGAAACAGAGAGGATGAGCTCTTACTATGTGACTCCTGCGACGCGCCGTATCATGCCAGTTGTTTGGGTATGGACGGTGTGCCCGTAGAGGCGTGGTATTGTCCGTCATGTGTTGACAACCACTTGGTTACAGAGTCGACAATGCGCGTTGCGAATGAGCGGTCGAGAGTTAGTGCGGCCAGATTGCAGCGTCGTACGACGCGGTCAAGGCGAAGGCAGTCCCGTATGTGGGACCGTGCGTGGCAAGCTGTCTGGGATAGGTTGAACAATGACTTAGATAACCCCAGCGATGAAGATGGTGGCAGCCAGTATGACATCACTCGGAGAGACGATCCTGCTCGGCAGAGGGATGCTGACGAATGGCGCGTATGGCGCATGCGTTTGAGAGTGGCGGAGGCGACAGGGGGATCTTCTTTTTTTAGGAGTACGGCATCTTTGTTCCTTAATCCACCAAAGCAATCTGAGGAGAGTCCGGAAATGGTGGATTCGTGGAATATGCTGGAGCAAGCCCTTGAGATTCAAGAAGGGGCGAGTTCGACATCGGCAAGAGGAGATCATTTACATCAACGGTCCTCTCATATCTCTGCTGATGGGCAGTCCAAGAGGCCAAATCCAATACCTACAGAGTCCGAACTTGGCCCTGAATCGAGACGAAAGCTGAAAAGACCGAAGGCTCACAGGGGCGAATCTGTTGGCCATAGCGCTGCGTCCGAGAAAGTCACCATGTCCGCGTCCGAAGGACCATCGCTAATGAAATCTCTTCTTCAAGATATTAGACGACCGTCTTCGCCATCAACAGACCTACATTCGCGTGGGATTAACGCTCCCCTGCCAACACCAATATCTATGTCACCACCACTTGTCGCTAGTCCTGCGCCGTCACATAATACGTTATTGCGATCACCTTCAAGATCTCCCGTATTAATGCCATCGCCACGATCATTACCATCTCCAGGTTGTGATCCTAAGTCCCCACTCATGTCATCGGTGTCTCCCGTCTGTTCACAGCTATTATCGCCAACATCAACTACTTCAAGTTCACCGCAGAAGTTCCAATTGAGTCTGGAGGAGAAAACTGAGATTCAGGAAATCGTTCGCGATGCCCTACGTCCGCACTACAGGGCTGGTGATTTATCTAAGGATCAATATACGGACATCAATAAAAAAGTCAGCCATGTTTTGTATGATTTGGCTATACGCGAAATTCATCCCAATGAGTCATCCTCCGTCGTGGAAAAGATGAAAGATCGTTGGGTAGAAATCGCGACGTCGGAAGTTCGACTCGAACTTGAACGGATTCGGGGTTAGGCGTACTTTATTGGCATTCGCATCAAGGTTTAGGATGGAGTTTTATGCGTAGTATTACCGGTTACTTTATTTTTGCTTTGGTTTAGAATCTGTATGCGAGTACTATAAACGTTTGGTGTTTGTTTCAATTTTTCCCCGGTATGATTAATGTTTCGGCCAAGTGTGTAGGTTATATATGTATATAGGCTGAATTTGTATGATTTAATGCAGCAGTAGTGAGAATTGTTGTAATATTGTTCTGCTATTCGGCGTGAGGTCTCACCGCAAGTAGAGTAAGAGATTATAATCGTACTCCTCTTGTGCGCATCCAGGTCGCGCACGTATAGGAATGTTTGAAGATTTTGCGCAGTTGCGCTTTACTAACGCTAATACGACTGACTGAAACGAAAAAATAAATTTACTTCCCCTCTTTGCCAGTAGTCTTTTTTGGTACAAATCGTAAGTTATCGAAAATAGCTTAGGTTAACTTATAGTCGCTCTCGAAGTACACGCGACGCCGCATGAGGAAGTAAGTTGCGATCCCAGTTTGGGTGCGTTTATTGCAATCATCAATGTCTAGTGGCCACAACCCACTATATACTAATACCTTCTTTGTCAATGTCCTCGCCAGTTAAGCCAGATAGTCCTATTCCAAATAATGGTACCGTCAAGCGTACTACGATCCAGCCATTTTTTGCAGTGAAGAAAAAGGCGAAAACGAAAATTAACTCTGAAGTTGCGTCAGGTAAAGACGCTACAACCAAAGATGAATCGAATAAATCTCAAGAGCCGGTTTTGCGTGAAACAAAAGACGACTTTAGAAAACAGGAGAAGCGCACAGCGACAGACGGTCCGGTTGAGCGCAACTCTGACGATCCGAACCCCATGAAGAAACGCAAATCACGATTAGCTGGGATGTCATTAGGTGAGAATTGACGCTGTAATAATTTTATGGTTTAGCGCTGTTGCTCTAATCGAGTACAGATCTTGGCTTAGTGGGCGAAACAGACAAGCTAGTGCACAGAGAATCAACAACTCTTGTCGGTGCTTATAAGCCATTAATGCTTCCTGATCTTCCTGATCTTTCGGAGTCTGTCGAAAACAAGGAGACTTTTGATGGTCAGACGACGAACATTAATAGTTTGCCAGCTGAAGCGGCATCCAGTAATTCCGCCGCGGATTTAAAGTCTATTGCCGAAGAAATAGGCTTGAGTGATTCCAATGTAAGGTTGCGTTTATCTTGTCACATTGTTGATCTAACTTGGTCGTGTAGCTGCATATACTCGAGGGACGACACAGGAAAAGGGATCAACCGATTCGAATAGTGGACTATAGTGTTGATGAGCAATATAGTTACAACCAGTCATTGATAGCATCTGGAGCTGCACAAACAGTGAGTAGTGGTACAATATTGGTAAATGCAGCTGATAATAAGTTCTCTAGGTGCAGCCGGTGCGTACAATTGGGTCTGGAAAGCATCAGCTTCGTGGATTGATAAACTGTCTGTCTGACTCTTTCGATGTCGTGCAAGCAATCGCTAACCATGTTTAATAGCTGCAACACAACAACGAGAAAGTCTTGAAGAAGCTTTTGCTAGTGGTAAGCGAAATAAACGAGAATCCGGAGCTAAATATGGATTTTAAGACCTTTTCACGTCAACTCATCCCACTTTGGGACTTGAAATAGAAGACAGCCATAGGCAGATGATGGCACTCGGGCGACGATACTGTATATTATCTATTCTTTTGGGATATGGTTGTGATTATCTATGTATACTAAAATCTTCTTTTGGGTATGGAGTAACTAGTGGATCAAATAAGTTAATAGTAACTAATGATAATCGTATTTCCTGTCTCTCATAGTTACATGGACATATATATATATATAATCCGGACGGGTTTGAGGAATGGTTCGATATCAGCTGATTTAATATAGAGTAGTTAAGCGATTAAGTTAACTAAACTATTTTAAAAGTCTCCAAGTTTAGACGTAAATGGTTAGTACATGCGTAGTTGCGCTCCAACTGTCGAGTAACATTAAAAGTTTCGCAGGACCCTGAAACCCTGAAGTTTGTTGCCCTGAATCACTGTCAGGAATGCGCGGAAAAGCAGGCACCAAACCGCTTCATAATTTATTGTGCATTCAGGAGTATCATTAGATTAGAGGTCTGTGGACACTCCCCGTCTCCTCACACAACTCCCTCGCTTTTCGTGCTGATCACAATTTTTGGATCGCTATTACGAGTATATACTGAGAGACTGTTGATCAAAAAATCTCTCAAAGGAATCTGGTAATACTGCTGGTGTTCCATAACAGCATTAAGGGCAGGGTCCAAAAAAACTAGCCCCTGGCGGAATCTGTGACAGGGACCTCAAATCGCGCACCGCAATTTGAAAGACAATAGACTGACGTGATACATACCGGTATTGCCATGATACTTAACCTTGTGATCTGGCTCTAGCAGACATTCAAATTTGCTACAATCTCTAGCAACGGTTCATTTTTAATCGGACCAGTTCTCCTCAGTCATGAAGTGGGGTGGGTCGTCGAAGCAGCAGACGCCATCTTCGAGTGGACGGACACCTAGGTATGGTGACCTTGCAGATCATCATAGTG
Source organism: Lipomyces yamadae (assembly GCA_030556285.1). Lineage (NCBI taxonomy): Eukaryota > Fungi > Ascomycota > Lipomycetes > Lipomycetales > Lipomycetaceae > Lipomyces > Lipomyces yamadae. Next base: position 59,013 of record JAKTPU010000062.1, on the reverse strand, counting down.
CAATGACTTCTCAGAATCATCTACTGTCGTCATCGTCGTATTTGCCCTTAACGACGGAGAATTCCAACTCGAAAGTAGAGGAAGAAATTGCGCACAGGACTGGACGGCCGTTACGCTTGTTCAAACACCAGAAGCATAGCGATTCTGACGACCAACAGAGTCTTAGTGTGACGTCCATCACTTCATCACCAACAAATCCGCCCTCGCCTTTGTTCCCTGCATTTAGATCCCACAAAGATGACAATTTCGATCAGCATATGACGATGTCAAGGTCAATGAATGACATTGGGACTTTGTCATCCTCTTCTCCATCAACACGAGAGATTATGGGAGACTATGAGACTACTGGCAGGGAAGATCTGAGGCAGAAACCTCTTGGCACGGCAGATATAAAAAAGTCACGACAATCTACCGAGAATCCTGGATATAAACAGGGATGGTTGAATCGCTCTGACGTTGATCCGAAGAGGGGAAACAGGCTTCCAGCTTGGAAATTGCAGAGGGCAGTCTTGAAGGATAATTATCTCTCTTTGTATAAGCCACCATCAGACATGGGGGTGAAGTACTTCGATTTCTCGTCGTCGTTCAGAAAATTAGCCATCACTGACCCAGGTATGACGATGCATTTCCATGAAGTTGCCACGACTGCTAACTTGTTTTCTTACTCGAGATATGTCACATCAGTCCTTAAAACGTCATCCGGGTTTGAAAATCGACGAAGACGGCAATATTGCTTCTGGCACAGTTGAAGCTATATGCCACGAATTGCTGTATGGAGACGATCAAGACTTCTCTTATGACGTGCTTCTGTTACTTCCAATTTGGACCGACTTTGTGCATGCAATGGAGATACTTGCAAAATTATCGATTTTGGGTGATGCTAGTGAACGGATTAATTTCATTCTAAATACAATCGTCGATCGCATGAGTTCTGCACTTCTAGACGATGCTGCCTACGCTGTTTTTAAGACCCTCAGCGGTCAATTAAGGACAGAAGACAGAGTCTCCCTGGAACGTCGCATGGCAGATAGGAGGGCGCAACTTCTAGCCTTGCTGAATTTTAAATCATTCAGCTCAGACTTCGATGCAGACACAAAATACGGTAAACTGGGTAGAGATCTCAAGGATCTCTCGGTCGATGCATTTCTCAATATTGATATTGAACTTTTCGCGTCACAGATTCACATTTTCAACTTACGATTATATAGCACATGGAATCCTGTCGATGATTTCTCTTTGCTTTACGGACTGAAGTACATCTTCGCCAGAAAAAACCCGTTAGTGTCAACCATCATGCTGCCACATTTTCTCGGTACGACCATGATCAAGCAATTGTTCAGTGACGGAAGCACAGGCCATAATTCACAGGCATCAATGGGCGAATTGTTATCTAGGTGGATATTGCTTGGAAATATTTTGAAGCAGAGAGGTGACATGGTCGGTTGGCTTGCAATTGCAAGTATTGTGTGCTCTCCTGCTCTCTGTCGATTAAAAGATATTTGGGCCGTGCTTTCTTCAGATATTATCGATATTGTAAACCGAGACTGGGCACCAGTTATATTTGACGTTGACAGACGGCTCATTCTTAGTGAGATCTCATCTAGACGGGAAAGCTCTCATATTCTTGCGCCAGATGGAATTGGAAAGATATACAGCAAAGACTGGGTTGTGCCGTATTTTGGTGACATCAGCATTCATCTGTTCGAGAGAATGTCAGAAATAAACAAGGTACCTGCACGAGAGAGTAAAGAGTGCAGATTCTAATTTGTTACAGGGCGCAATTGAGATTACTTCCTCTCGAAACGAATTAGCACGCATCCATAAGACCCTGGAAAGGTGGACGGTATATATTGCATCAGTTGAAGATGCAGAGAATTTACCTATTTTAGAGGCACCTGAGGCCGCTGTTCAAGAATGCCTATACTCGCTTTACGAAGCGCACATGTCTGGGCCTCCGATTTCTCCTTTAGTTGTTATGGAGATGTCTCTCAGTTACGAGCCGCCAGTCACCGGTCAATATGCACAGTATTACGCGTCTCATCGATCGCCTCTATCGACGGGATCTTACTCTGCAATACTGTTTACGGAAGTTCTACCCTCATACAAGCTTTTTGCGCAGAAAGATTTGCTAGAGGCGGGTGGACTACTATATAAAAAGTCAAGTTCCTCTTTGAAATCGAAGATGTCAGCCGATCCGCTTATTCCTCAGGGAAATCGTCTATCGGACACTGGCTCCAGGCAGCTGCGGCGGGCAAGCTCATTTCCGCCGTCACGAGCTAATATGACCATTACTGGATATTCTGACCTGGATACGACGAGTCGCAATAGAGTCGCTGGGTTTCCAAATAGGCACTTTTTGGTCAAAAGCGTGCGGGATGTGTTGAACGTGGGCGTGATCTTATATCACCTCAGAAGCGACCTTGTCTTGAAATCATTTAAAGACGACGGTGCAAGAGCGTCCAGATTGTCGAGTATAATCTTTGAGAACCCATCTAAACGAATGAGTAACGGTTCCAGGAGATTGTCAGCCCAGTTCCAGCCAGTCGCGCTTGAGTCGCAGATCGCAGATCGGCCAACTCAACCTCAGGTAGTAAATGTTGTTACAAAGGCTGGAACGTTCGATCGTCTCATTGATATTCTCGTGGTTGGTGTTGAGGATTTCAGTTCAATGGCAAATACTGACGATGTTTTTTATCTGCAAAAATCTGGCAACACTTCATTTCATATGAATATGGATGTTTTTACGTCAACTTTTCTAGCTACGTATCGGAATTTCGTGTCTTCCTCTAGTCTATTACATGCGCTGCGCAGACGCTTCCTATGTGCCCGAGCCGCATCGACTGCCCTCCATACCGAGAATTCTGCTTCTAGTGAATTTCCGGACTGGAACGCATTTGTAGACGAGACTGAAGATGGCGTCGATTGGATTTTTGTTGCCAAAGTCCATATTGGCATTTTAGAAGCATGCAATTTGTGGGTCTCAGAATACTACTCCGATCTGTTGAATGAGCTGCATTTGCGTGAATCGTTTCTGGAATTCTTGCACATAATAGATAAGGAGGCGTGCCTATGGACGGAAAGGAGGATCGCAGACGAGAATTTGACCGCGTTCGCAGACACGATCGATATGCAATCTCGAAAGCTGCGGAAATCGTTTGTTAGGAAGTCCTATCGGCTTTTAGATACGTCGCCGTGGCCGGTAGTCCCAGTTCCATCGTCCAGTCCTTTGAACTTCCCAGACTGCAACAATCAGAGTATCGAGCAATTCTGCGACTCCGTCGACAGGGTTGTTGCCAGTATCTTCCAGCAAGTTAAAATGAAGGACTGGCTTGCTGTTTACGAGCTTTTGGAAATGCAGACCGTGGATCCACACAAAATGTTTCCCAACAGAAATCTCACCATGAATACGGACGATGATATTATTATTCAGGACGTTTTCGGCTTCTGTGCCTCGCTCCACTGCCTTAAGTCTGATGAACTTATGATTTCCCATTTTCCGAAGTCAATTAAGAAGTTGTATGCTTTCCGGATGAATTTGGTATTGTGGGTTGCCATCCATATTGCCGATCCGTTTCTTACCAAGTCGATCCGAGTGAAGCGTATGGTAGCCATGATACACGCCATCGCTATCTGTCGCAAGCGAATGAGCGTTGTGGAGTTCGGACCTCAAACGAAGACTGACGGTGAAGAACGGATGGAAGATGATATCGAAATGAAAATTCCGTCGTTAATTGAGAGTGCCATTGCGTCTGCGATTGTTCGGCCCGAAAGTCGCCAATATGCAGCTGCGTGGGTTGAGGCTGCCAGGGACGTTGGTAAAGATGTTCAGCATGTTAATTTCCTAGAAGACATCATTCCAAAATTCGTGGCCGATGATCATATCGCAGACCATAATGAAACTGGGGAGCCATTGACTATCTGTATGGGATGGATCTTTGAGCGTATCCTCGAGATTGTATGCTATGTTCCGAATATGGCTGTCTCAAATCCGTCGATGATAAACTTCGACAAGCAACGCTACATTTACAACTTTCTGAGCAATGTGCTGGATAACAAGCCGTCGAGAATGAGTAGCATATCTGTATCCGAAGAACCAGCAGCGATGCTGTTCAAATTGGATATGTCTCATGGATTCGACAAACGTCAGGTGAAGGAGACTGCCGCACGGGAAATGAGGGAATGGAGCCAGAAGGGGAGCAAGCCACTTAGAGCATTTGGGGGTCTCGTCGCGCAAGAGCAAGAAAAGTTGCGTCGTGATGCGCGCCAGAAAGATGGTTTCGATCGGCAGCTGCGGGACCAGATGAAAGGTCCGTACAATAAAAGTCGAGGTCCAACCCAGCCTGCGGATAAAAAGTATTCGAAGTCATCTAGATTTGGTGGACTGCTTAAGGCAGTTCGACCACTTTCGATGGCATTCTCCAATAATTGGTCACCGCCCTCGCCGGATCGGTCCGTATCACCACTGGACCTGCCTGAGATTTCCTCTATTGAATCTCGGCATAAGCCTGCCATTTCGATAAATCTTGCTTCAGCCATCACTATTATTCCGTCTGACATGCAGGGTATGGGCGTTTTCAAAGTGGTCTGTGATGATGGTTCGGATTACCTGTTCCAAGCAACCAACGATGACGATCTCGAGGAATGGGTCAGACTTTGCTCAGCTGTCCGAGCTTCGACGATCGAGAAGTCCCGAGTGACAAGGGATGTATTGGAGCGGATGGACAGCCGGTTCAGGGGTATGTTTGACGAGGGTCGACAAAGGCTGGCGGTCACTAATGTCGGCGTAGTCTTCGGAGTATCGATAGACATTGTCTGTACGCGAGAACATCAGTCAATACCCACAGTGGTTCAACTATTATTAACAGAGATCGAAGCGAGAGGTATTAGCCTTTTGATCCTTAAGCCATTGACAGATTACTAATACGTCTTTACAGGACTGGAAGAGGTTGGAATTTATCGAGTGCCTGGGTCGATGGCTAGTGTGAACGAACTGAAGAAGGCTTTCGATTCAGGTTCTGAGGTCGACATGAATGATGAGCGCTGGTACGATATCAACACTGTGGCCGGGTGCTTGAAGCTTTATTTGAGAGAGCTACCAGAGCCATTGTTGACTGATGAGCTGTTCTCAGAATTTACGCAGATAGCGAGTAGGTTTTTGTTCCTGCAACTAAAATCGAGAGGTCACACTGACTTTTTCCAGAAATTCCAGACGAACGTGAACAGATTCTGTTGTTCTCCCGTGTAGTTGAAAATCTTCCGTCATACAACTACTATTTGCTTAAAAGAATTATCGAACACCTTGCTATGTATGTAGCATTGCATCAACGTCTTATTCTGAGCTATATTCTAACGGTGGTATATAGAATTTCGAGTCACGGCGATATCAACAAGATGCATGCCGTGAATCTTGCAATTGTCTTCTCTATGAGTCTTCTACCTCGCAACAACCCTTTCTCCATGTCATCGGATTTGGGATCGATACAGACCATGTTGCGGACGATGATCATGTACTCCAGTCAGATATTTACTGACAACTATGATCCAGGAGCCCGTCGGTCTGGTGAGACTTCCTTCAGTCCACCACCTGTCCCCGAGAAGGATACTAGCTTGCTTCCTGTTCAGGATTCCCATGCATTCGATAAGTCGTCAAAAAGGGAAAGCTACCAGGAAGTCAGTGTCTTCTGATTTTTATTTTTTTTTTTTGGGTCGGACTTAGAAATGTGTGAGAACGCTCACGTGTCCTATACATGACTTGTCTTTAATTGTAACGTTTAAAATATGTATGCATAATTGGCCTTATACTTATGACAGGAACTCTTTGTTGGCATATTGCTTAATTTGTTGCTATTTTAAGAAAGGGCGTTTGCATTACGGAATTGGTCTTTATGTCTATTTCATGCTCTAGGTTTGGAGTCTGTGTGTTCTTTTGTGCGAAGGCGTCTTAGATTGTCACCTAACTCAGCGGCTTCCAAAAAATCTTCATTTGTCAAAGCTTTACATGCAAGAATAATATAATCGAATATAGTCGTTAACTAGAAAGGGAGAGTTTCACCAAATCGCTATAATAAATTGGTCAACAATAAGAAATCAAGAGCACATAACGGATAAGGACTTACAGTCATATATTTGCCATTATCTTTCTGAGCCAGTTTGGATATTGTCGATAAAATTGCACCGACGCTCTCAGTCGGGGTTAATGGTGCCGTTTTTCCGCCCATGTCTAAAGTGAGAATTCCCCCAGTCGTCAGTTACCATGGCACATGGTCGGCATATAGGATTGAAATTTCTCTTACCCGTCTGTACCCAACCGGGATCCAGCGCAATGAAGGTGAATCCGCTGGCAGCCTTCTCCACAGCGTACTGTTTTGTAAGCATGTTTAATGCCGCCTTGCTAACGTTATATCCTAACGAATGTCAGCCGTAATCTGGGGCCTGCTCGAACCTGCGGATTGTATCTTAATTACCTCCCGAATTATAGCCTGTATTCATAGAAATACTACCCAAGCCGCTTGATATATTCACAACGACTTTGCGGCTGCCTTGCTGCAGCAATGGCCAGAACTCCGAAATCACAGAGTTTGGGCCGACAACATTGATCCTCAAGAGACGCTCAAATTCGCTGTCTTCAAGTGCTTCCATAGGTACCAACTCATGAATGGCACCAGCACAGTTTATGAGAACGTCAATCTTGTCAACGCCTTTTTCTTTCAAATGCTTAACTGCACTAGAAGACAATTAATTAGGCATTTCGAATTGGAAAATATTGCCTGTGGATAAACGTACTTTTTGATCGAGTGCCTTTCCGTAACATCAAATTCGACAATTTTAGAGCTCTTGCTCTCATCCACAAGCGCCTTTAAGGGTTTGGCAGTGGCACTTGATCGAACAACAGCTAGAACGTCATGATTGCCTTCAGCTAACAGCTGCCTCACCATCTCGAAGCCTATACAGAAGATATGACGTCAGCGATAGTACAGCATTTTAAATATTTGGTCGCCAAATACCAATTCCTCTGTTAGCACCGGTGATCAGGTATGTATATCTGGACATGATAGATGTGTTAATTCGGTAGGCGTCTCGCGTTGTCTTATTTATGGTGTCTTCCTAGCAGTGCTCTCCGGGAGTTTACATGATCCTACCCAATGGCACCTGCTGTGCACACGATAACTTAATTAGCTGCCCCAGGAAAAGGTTATTGCCATTCCAATTCACTGCTACAAGTTCTAATATAAAATAGTTATATGATAAGTTATTGATATTATATAATATATATATTAAATGACACACAAAACAATACAATTAACTATTACTACAAATTTCCTCAATGATTAAATCCTGAACCCATAACGAGCCCGAAGAACCCTTATACACCAAGTGTTGTTGCTCACGATTAGAAAAACCCAACCCTAATCCGATGCGACGCTCTTATTCAAGCTTCTCCGCACTAATTTCACTGGTTTCCTCGTTGTTGTAATTAGAGGCATCGACCCAGTCGTCTGCAGGATTAGCGACTGACTCTATGGTGATTTTCCGCTTGGGCGGCTCCTCAACCTTGGGAACAACAACCTCTAGCAAACCGTTGACGAACTTAGCGGTGATATTGTCATGGGCGATCTTGGTCGTAGACGAGAGTCGTACTCGCCTTTCGAACTTGCCGACATGCCTCTCGCCAAGTCGGAGCGACTTGAGAGATGCATCGTCAGCAAATGACCCAGGCCTCTTGATCTCACCGGTCAAGATAAGCTCGTTGGTCTTAGGCTCGAAGTCGACCGATATTGCATTGCCGGAGGCACCAGCTAGGGAGGCGTGGACGACAAATGCGCGGTCAGTGTCGAAGACATCAACTGCCGGAACGAAGCTCAGGTCCTTCTTCGAGCGAGCAGCAGCAGCCGCAGCAGCTGCATGTGGGAAGAATGCCTGACACTTGTTAGGACCCCAACCGTTCTGGCCGTAATTGCGTGCGAACTCTTCACTGAGAGTTTGGAAGACGTCAAAGACAGGAGGATACTCGTAGACTGCTGGCATTTTTTCTAGTAGTGAAGCGCTGAAGTGATAGAGATGTGATTCGGCAAGTGATAGTTGATAAGCTTGCAAGATGGTAGTAGAAGTATGCGATGATGGAGGGGAGGAAGAAGGAAGCGATGCCCATATTTATAGGCGCGGAGGAGTCTTCAGTGGGTGACGTGTCGAGCGCGGAGGAACCGCGGTCCGAACACTCATCGAGAATTCCAGTCTGTTCCAGAAGTTCGCGTGTTGTAAAGGACACGCAATTTTGAGGGGAAACCGTCGTTTGTCAGCATGATTACGACGCGTGGCAGCACGGCTGATGAACGCGTTCGAGAAGCTGCGCGAAGGTTCCACGGACATCGCGATGGTGTTGTGGCGCAATACTTGTGGCGCAACCATTTTGCGCCACTTCATGTTTGTCTGAGGGTTCCGTTCTGTGGAAATTTAATAAGACAATAACACAAAGTGATTCGTAGACTGTATTACATATGCAAATGATGCGTAGAAATCGGAAGCGACAGTTTCCTGCATGAAAGTTCCGTACTAGCAAATAGCAATCATTTTGGGGTATAGATGGCAGCAGTGGCAGCCAGTGGCCATGCTGCGTGGAGCTGCTATAGTGCCATTTACCGACTATAGCTAGTATTAATAAAGTCTCCTCCATATTAAATAAATCAGAATCTTCAGTAGATAACGCCTGGTAATAACACATGCCATTCTTACGGTGACCAATTAAACTAGAGCAAAGTGGCTGCAGGGCAGCAATTATTTCTGTAAATGGGAGTTCTAGCAATTGAACTATGATCCCTACTAATACAGAATTGGCTACTGTTGACAAACAATTTGTCAATAGTTAACCCTCGATAGAGACTGAATAGTTACAGTCCTGACGGTGTCGATGGTACACATTGACGTCGTCGCAGTGAATTATGTCGATTGCAAGACGCGTCGTCATCACCGGTCTCGGACTCGTTACACCCCTGGGGGTTGGTAAGTTAGTGCTGAATTGGTTGACGCGATGAGTGAGCCATACGGCTTACTGGGCTGCAGGTGTTAAAACTACTTGGGAACGGCTTTTACAAGGGCAATCTGGAATCGTGTCGACTCTGAATCGTGGTAATGATGCGTATAAAACGATCCCGAGCCAAGTTGCCGGTTTCGTTCCAGAGGGATCTGTTGGATATAAGAACGGCGAATGGCTTGCAAGCGAATGGATTGCTCCAGGTGTAAGAACTAACGATGCTTCTACTTTTGACTCGCACATCTAAGACCTTTAGGATGATCGTCGGATGGGTCGGTACACTCAGTTCGCCATGTCGGTAGCGGATCAAGCTCTAACAGATGCCGGATATGTTGCGGAAACAGAATTGCAAAAAGAGCGGACGGTATGTCGAGATAATATATAAATAACCTTTGCAGAAATCCCAATAATCTAATATTGTTCTCAGGGTATTTGTATCGGAACAGGAATAGGAAATATCGATGATACGTATGAGAGTATACTGAATTTCGACAAAAATGTAGGATGGAATGCCTCAGCTTTTGTTATGACTGAAAGTTACTTACCTTTTTACTACAGGGCTATCGAAAAGTTTCGCCCTTAATGGTCCCTCGCATGCTCCTCAACATGGCAGTAGGATTCGTTTCCATGAAGTATGGATTCAAAGGCCCAAACCACTCAGTGACAACAGCATGCACAACTGGACTACACTCCATCGGGGATGCCGCCCGATTTATTAAATTTGGCGACGCCGATGTCATGGTTGCCGGAGGCTCGGAAGCTTGTATCACGCCTTACTCGCTCGCGGGATTTGCGCGTGCCAAGAGTCTAGCGACCAACTTTAATGACAGTCCATCTGCTGCTTCTCGACCTTTCGACAGAGACAGGAATGGTTTTGTGATGGGTGAAGGAGCGGGTGTTGTAGTTTTAGAAGAGCTGGATCATGCACGTAAAAGGGGTGCAAATATTTATGCGGAAGTTGTGGGATACGGCTTGTCAGGAGATGCTCACCATATCACTGCTCCTCTTTCTTCCGGCGATGGTATTCTGCTGTCCATGAAGAGCGCGATTCGGCAAGCTGGACTCACTCCTAGAGACGTCGCATATATCAATGCTCATGCAACATCCACGCCACAAGGTGATGCGGCAGAGAACAGAGCGGTCCGAAGGTTGATGCTCGAAGGCATAGACAATGATGTTGCCTCGGAGTGGAACGCGTCAAAGAAGAGCTATGCGCATGAAATCAACATTTCAAGTACAAAGGGCGCCATCGGCCATTTGCTGGGTGCGGCCGGTGCTGTTGAACTAATATTCACCATACTAGGCATGAAGCATAGCAAGCTTCCGCCTACAATCAATATCGAAAACCTTGAGTCCAATGGCGAGTTTACATGCAATTACGTGCCTAACCAAGCTCAAAATCATGATATAAGGTACGCTATATCGAACAGCTCTGGATTTGGTGGCACAAATGCAACACTTTGTTTGGCAAGAGATGTCATGTAACCGATTGTATATATATATTTCATAGAACAGTACTCTCACAATAACTCCATGTAACAATTATAGCAGCAGCCGGCAACGCCGTTATACGCCATCCTCCGGGAATAAGAAACTCAAGTTTAAAGACCAGCTCGACTCTTAGTAACAAGCGCAACGGTAATACGCGGGACGAAAATATTGACGGTAGTATTGGACCTTTCGTTTCCATAGATTTTTATCGATGAACTTGCGGATCCGTTGCATTAACATCGCCCTATCCACGCGATGTTGGCTGCGCCTCTTGTATCGTTGCCAGTGGCTTTGTATACGGTCATCGCTCCATGTTCGCGTAAGATTCGAAAGCTGATATTGATCTGGGGAGGGCGATCGATTCTTCGCATAGTCATTCAAGCAATCGTCGATTCGATTTTGTTGTCGCTCTCTTGCTCGCTCCTCGACGACGGTGTCAAATATTCGCTCTGCCTCGAGTTCAATAATCGATATTTGTTCGACCGCACATCCCTGGCGCGACTCTAGGTACGATCTCTTCGCATGGTCGGCTGCGGCGTAGTCCGCCAACATGGCAATTTGTTCATAGCAATAATCGCAAATATCGCAATAGTCATGCATATAGCTCCTATGTTGCTCCCACAACTCGCGATCGGACGGCTTCGCAAACTCAACGTAAATCGGATCATAGCACCAAGTACGAATATTCTTGCGCTTCCTCTCCTTCCGACTATTATAGCGCACCAACCACCGCTCTTCGGCATCATTAAATATCTGCTCAACCTTGTTCAAATAATTCTGCTTGATTGAGCTCGCTTTAGTGGCTCTGTACGGCTTGTCGAGTCCACGACGGATAATCTCCAGCCACGCACTGCGTGGCTGGGAGGGCAGTCGTGTCTCAAGGTCGGCACCGCCGACATAGACTTCATCCGATTTCTCCACGTAAATCGGCCTAGAAGGCTCATCATCCGCGTCAAAGGCGCGAAACGTGGCACGCGAGTTGGGATACTCGAAGGCCACTGCACATTCACTAAGACCCCACGGCGTGCGCGTATTGGTCACTGATACGTTGCTACTCGATTCAGTACCAAGCATAGCTGCGGATGAAAACGTAGAGCCTGCTTTTGACGCGTTCTTTACTGCACGGCCAATCAGTGGCAGCAGACGGTACTTAAGGCGCTTGGTGATCGGTGGCCGGATAGAAGAGAACGATCCCGCAAATTCTGTTTTTGCACGGCATGTCTCACGGTCCAGCGCGAGCGGGACGCGGTGATACGCGCGTGCCAGGATGAGACTCTCGTCCACAGTCAACGCGCACAAATCCTCTTCTGCATCTGCCGAAGTCGTGCTTGAAGATGTAGACAGCACGCTAAATTGTTGTTCACCCTCGATAACCTTTATCTAATTCAGTGTGAAAGTGTCAGAAAAAAGATGTGTTTTGTTAAGACCCATCCTTCACCACAACGTGTACCTTTTTTCTGAAAATCTTGCGTATTGTCAGAAACATGAACAGGCTTCAAGTAATATTCAGGATTCAGCGAACAGAGGAAGTGTAGCGCGAACTTTTTGGGAGAATTGTAGGGGCAAAAATGGACAAGAATATACTTATAATCACAATACGTCATCGAAGTAGTACGAGTCAATCGCGGCCGGCCATGCTCAACCTGTTAAGAGACGTGGACAGTGTCCGACAACAAAAAAAAAGTAAATAGGTTAATAAGCAATTCGCATTGAATAGCACGACAAGTTAGTTGCGAGACCGAGCACGGTTAATATAGATAAGCTGGCAAGAAGAATGACAGAGTTCATAGCTAGCTAGGCCTGGATAAAGCATCTCGTGTCACTAAAAAATGGACACATGACGGCGCAACAAAAATGACTTGACCTAGCCTCTAATTACACGCTACGCTATTTAGCCAGGTTATTCCAGACACCGAATGTAACAAACTAATGCTCAGTCAGGTTATTTTCTTGTAATAAGTATGACAAAGCTGCAGGAACTGCAAGTAGAGGCTGACTGTCTGAGCGTAGTTCAATCTAGTCTTTGCGGCTAGATTTATCAATACAAACCATCAACGAATACTGCTCGTCACCCATTTCATGGTTCACAAGTATCCAGTCGAATTAATTCCGCGATACTTGTTGTTTATGTAACTATAACGAAGGAATAATCAAACAAAAGTAAACGGTTGTGCTGCTAAGAAATATGGGAATATAGTGTCACCCGAATTGACTTTGTCGTGACTCTCCGGTGCGCCGCCTCGAAGAACTTTTTTGTGAAATTTCAACAGCGGACGAACAAGTCGCTAGTATCACCGCCAACCTCGTACTTGTAATTTGTATCGAGAACATATATGGCTCTACGGCATGTGCCGCGACAGTTACGGTCGCAATGTATCTGGCTAGCCGGTGGGTTGCCTAACTTTTTTAGTTTACCTCAAAGTGTTACGAGGACTAATAATCGATTGGCAGGGCAAGTCGCGCGATCAACCCGTAGAAAGGGTAACCGATCAATAGGGACAGCTGCGACGGAGACAGAGTCTACTATGCTGCCATCAAGTACTGGAGCGTCCGTTGGTGCGAGTCCAGATTCCGGAGCGTTTAAGATTATGTCGGGGTTAATTCTATGTCGGCAACCAATTGTGACTCCTGAATTGACACCATTTGAAAGTGCCTACTACAATTACCAATCTGAGTTACAAAAGCGATTAATGTGGACGTTTCCGAAATGGTTCTACTATCCCGAAGGTACACTAGCCGAGCGACAATTTTCGGCGGTTCAGCCCGTTGTGGATGGCAACGATCGGACAGAGTTTGAAAAGCCGGATATTGTTTTCAATCGTGACCGGAGATCAAAGCAGGAGGTCGTATTACCGGAGCGTGACGTCGAGAGAGAATCAGAGGAGTCAGCCAAAATTTATGCCAAAATTGTGCCTCGATCGAGGATAACCGAGGCAGACAAAAAGAATGACTTTCGCAGTTTAGAGAGAAAATTGGATCGAACGTTGTACCTATTAGTTAAGAAAGATCGTGACGAAAATGCCTGGAAATTTCCGGCTGCTGAGGTATTGGACGGTGAAACATTAACTAGAACGGCGGCGAGATTGATTCACGAAGCTGGCGGTCTGAACATGAACACGTGGTTCGTATCGAACACTCCTGCAGCATATCATCATTACTCCTATAAGCCTGAAGACAAAGAGAAATATGAGGGAGCAAAGGTACTGAGTTTTTTTATTACCAAATTACCGGGCTGCCGCTGACACGCATATTCTATAGATTTTTTATCTTAAATCAAGAATATTTGCTGGCACTTTTGTTCCTCAGAAGGGATCTGGCATTGTCGACTATGCCTGGGTGACAAAAGACGAAATTCAAGATTATGTTCACAAAGGGTAAGCGGGACTCGTGTTTTCACAAATGGTTACTTCCAAAATGCTAACGTTTTATGCAAGGTATTGGGCCAGCCTGGCTAATGCACTGAGTCGACAGTAATTGACTAGACTGCGCGCGCGATGCGTTTGGTACGTATAAGTATTACGTCTGTATTAAATAGTGTATATAATGTATCATTGAAAATGTATCACATGGTGTCTCTGATACGAGCATGGAATGACCCAAAATATCTACAATCTCACTTTGACAAACCTGGACCAAAAATAATATACATCGCGACAGTATAGCCACAAAAATTATGTACACCAACACCAACTACTGAACTGTATACTTTGCACAAATATCCTTCTTTGTGATGAGTCCCTGAAGCTGGCCGCGCATCGTCAATAGCAGGTATCTCAATCCCTAGAGAAGTAGACGTTGTCAGTATCGACCAAGTCCTGGCTACCCTGCATAGCACAAGGGAAACTTACTAATTTTTGGAACATGCTAACAGCCAACTGAAGGCTACTTCGATGTGATAATGTTATAGGTGTCTGATCGACCCATTGGCGCAAATCTACGCACTGTGCAGCTTCATCGCCAGATGGCACACTTCCTCCCAGATAGCACAGCGCATCGCCGCCTAATCCAATTTCCCGGGCTTGGTGCAATGCATATCGTAACTCCGATCGCGATATATATCCAATCAGGATAGCTTGACGACCATCTACAACGACAGGAAAACCCTTATAATTTTGGGTTTCTAAGATTTGCTCAAGACTAGCCACAGTATGCTCTGACGCTGTTAACACCACAAGCTCGTCGAGGCGCGTCATAATTTCTGCCACAGTAATATCCGCAATGGGTTCCTCCCTGTTGTCCAGGTACGGATAGTCGTGGAATTGAATCCAACTCTCGTAAATGCCCCTTTTTTCGAACGCATCGCCAACCCATTTTGACACCATGACTGCAATCATAATCGGCAAAACATATGTCAAGGCACCCGTCAATTCAAACATGATCACAACTAGTGAGACCGTAAGGCGCGTCGTACCACCAAGTGCGGATGCAGCACCGACAATAGCATATACTCCGGGGTTGATACATGGCACATCCGGTAGACATGTATCGAACAGGAAAAAATCAGGATGGTTTTTCTGCCAAACCTCCATAGCGATGCCAATGATTCTGCCATAGCATGCTCCTATAGCCATGGACGGCATCAATACACCGGAAGGTATACTCGTACCAAATGTATAGGCCGTGAAGAAGAATCCAATAATACACACTAACGTCAACAATACCACAGTACCTCCAAAGTAATCAGGATTGCATAATACCGTCGGGTTACCATTACATTCTTGAAAGAGTCGGAATACCAAAATATTGTTCTGAAGGCGAGAAAAAGGGTCTGGAAAGTTAAGAATAGAAGTCACAAGGCTGAGAAGCACCACCTCGAGTAGAGGGTAACCAAGAATCCGACTTCTCGTTCGCCAACGGGCTATTTTCATGTTCAGTTTAATAAACAGACCTCCAAATATGCCCTATTCATAGACAGTTAGGATTAAAAATATATGGCGGGTAATATTGTCAACGGTTACCACATACACCCATGATTCCTAAGAGAAAAAAGGGTCCCAGCTCAAATTTGTGAAATGGACGATTAGATACGACCTGAAATAAAACAAGTTTTCCGGTACGGAACGGATTTAGCAGCTGAATAGATACCGACGCAACCATTGCACAAACGAAGCTTTGCCACATTGTTTTATCGGGAAAGTAATAAGAGACCTGCTCCAAGCTGAACACAACTCCACCAATTGGGGCACCAAAAGCCACGGTAATTCCAGCAGCTGCGGCAGCAGAGAAGATCTCTCTCTTCCTGGCCTCATTATGCCTCAATGTGGAAGAGACGTGCGTTGCCAAATTTGCACAACAGCAAGCAACATGTACAAGAGGGCCTTCCTTTCCTAACCACAAACCAGATCCGGATGCGAGACACAGACCCAGGGCTTTTGTCAACAACGTCCAAAACCCCATGAAGCCACGAATAATAAAACCACCAAGAACCGTTTTAATTTCGGGGATACCACTCTGGCTGGCGTACGGTGCAAACAACAGAACTAACAGCGATGCCGAGGTTCCAAAAAGAACCTAAGTCAAAGTTAGGACCACGAGCTTGCGTCAATATAACTTTACTCACACCGAAGATAATGTAAAATAGGTATGAAACGATGTAAATTCCAGCACCAGTGGCATGCAATGCGTTCCCCCACGAAACCCAATCATCACATACGTCTTTTTCTGTTCGGAGTTAGTTTCAACTTGTTGTGTTGCGAACGACAATAGCAGAGCACATACCGTCAACGCCCCAGCAGCAGAACGCTTGACTGAGGTAGAATGACGATTTGCAATATCCCAATTTAATATCTCCCAGCCAATTTGATACAATATCGATAGCTGCCGCAATAACACCGACAGAAATGCCGGTAGCTATCAGTATGAGCCACAGCTGAGTGGAATCGCCGATTAGCAAAAGTTTTCCCCAAAATCCTTGCTGCTGTCGGTAGACCTGTTCGCGTTGTCGTTCCTTTTGATACTCATGAATCCAATCTATGGCAGATAAGTCTTCGTAGCCGACGCGTTGTCCACTGCCTTGTCCAGTCCACTCTGTCAATTCCTTTGTTGTCGCCGTGCTCTCGAGACTGTATCTGCCAGTTCGCTCGGGCGAGAATGGGGTTGAACCGCCACTGCGAGACAACGTCGATGCTTCGTTGATGTTCTCCGGAGCGCTGGGTAGTGATGTACTTTCCGACGACGCGGAGAAGATACTGGCAAGACGTTGGGTGAATGAATATGCGGATGTCGACGCACTGGCTGGTCGAGGGACCCCAGATTGCCGGTTATTACTAAACACCAGATTTATATCAGCATCAAAGGCAGTCTGCCAAGCATACAGAATCCATTACTTGATTTGTGCATACCTTGAATAGACCACGTCAGGCGCAGCAGGATCCAGTCCAATGGACCGAAGCTCAATGGAGTCTCTTCCGGACGACACCGGGGTGTCCATACGGTCGTCGCCAGAGACGTTTCGAAAATCCGAAGCCATTGGCTCAGGAATCGAGAGCGTGGTCCCGAGAATAGATACCAGCAGCGAAGCGGCCAAGGTGGTTGCAATAATCTGGGCAGCAGATAAGTTGCTTGGTTGCTTGATGCAGCTTAGCAGCCCTAACCCCAAGCAGTGCTCCAAAGTTAGTTTAACTTCGAGGATTTGCTGCTGATGCCGTTTACACGCAAATTTTGTAGGGACAAGAGACCATTGCCAAGAAGCTGAAAAGGCTGAGCAAAACTTGGTATTAATCAGGAGCTGACAGAAATCTCAAAGTATACTACACGTGCTGGAGGCTCCGAAAGGATTTTACGCGGTGGAAGGCGATGGTGACAGCAGATATTCGTAGTTGAGGTTTCAAGTGGTTCGAATTGCAATGATCAAAACGAGATTAACTATAAGTCTATAAGCAGGCTCCTGAAAAAAAATTACGCGACAACTAAGCACGATGAGACATTGTAGACCGCAAGCGATTCTAGATGATTTACCGGCTAAAGTTCCCGCGACAGACGAGAACAACTATGCACTCAGACTGTAGTGATTTGTATGTTTAACGTTACTCTTATCTAATTATTCTCACTGACGTGGTCTAGATACTTGATAACAACACCGACGTGAGCCTCGCCTCCTTGCGCGTTACTTTTATGGATGTCTACAATGCGCTTCGAAAGAAGGCCAGAGAGGAGTCGGAGCTGGCACCAGATTTGTCCAAGATTACTGCACTATGGGCGAAGAAACTTTCTGACAAAGGTTGGAATATTCATACAGAAAAGATTCCAATGCCATCAAATGAGGTTTTTATATTCTGTGCCACTTCTCCCTTCCAGGCTTCAATGCTAACAAGGCAAGGCGCTATTGTGTCCATGGATGCCACGCACAACGTGTGCACGAATGAGCATGGCCGCAAGATGTTCCTTACAACAATATTAGGACGGGATTGTGCCACGGGCTGTGGGATTCCGCTTGCTTTCATGTGGTCCGATTCAGAAGCTCAGCTCCCCCTAATTCGATTTCTTGAGTATATCAGTCATACATCGGAACACTCCCCAGAGATCGTCCTCATAGACTGTTGTGAAGTCGAGAGGGGCGCTATAGAGTACGTATGGCCCAACTCCAGGATTCTGTTTTGCGTTTGGCATTTATATCGTGCCTGGGACAAACAGATTAAGGAAAAAGTGAAAGGTGACCCTCTTCTCAGGAAGAAGATTAAACAAGACCTTGTGAATCTCAGGAATGCGAACACATCCGAACAGTTTGACCAGATGTGGGAGAACTTCAAGGCCGAGTATCGCCGCCCCAACTCGGGCAATATAACGAACGACTTCGTGGCATACATGGAGTCTTATTGGTATACAAGAGTGGGCCGAGTTCAATCGTGCTGCGAATGGACTGATCGAGACAAACAATTACATTGAGTCTTGGCACTCGGTGTTGAAGCGGTTGTACATCGGTGATGCTCGCCTAAAGCGCTTTGATCACTCCATATCTCTTATTTGCTTGAAAGTCGAACTCGACTATCGTATCAAGCACGTTCAAGCCGAATTCGGCATATACAGATATAGATATAACAAGGCCGAAGCAAAGGCTATGAAGCAAGCACAGGAGTGTCGGGTTCCTATTATGGACGACTGGATACAAGCCAAAACGACAATTGGTCACGTAGTCACTGTGACGAAGGCAGTACTGAGTGAACAAGACGTGAATGCACACAATGGAGAGAAGGAATCCGCCTTTACAGATCTTAAAAGCGAACTGAGGCGATTATCTACGTTTCTTGAAACCGTTAAAGACGAGGACATTGCGCGTGTTTCCAAAAGAGACATTGATGTGAGACATAGTCAATCTCCACTTCTTTGCTGGCTCGAGCCCAGTCATGGACTGCGTCCTGACGTCACTCCTGAGGATCGCCAGTGGCGATCCTGTGCTCGTGGCTACGCTAGGTAGCTCATTACGCTAGTGATAGTGAGCGGGGGAGGTTGAGTTTTCTTTGTGTATATATAGACCTGAATGTCCGTGGGACTGGTCAGTAAGTTCGATCGACCAGAGTCTCGGCCCCTCTTCCTGTTTTCCACGTCCATCCATATCTATATCCTCCCACACTCTTTTGCCATGCACGTCCTTTTCTCACACATTGAGGCCCTAATGGCGGAATGCGTGGCGCACAAGCGACACTGTGTGGACATCTTCAATTGTCAAAATCCGGCTGCCAGCCAGCGATATTGATCATCGCCGGGGTGTCAGGGTTTGAGGGTGTGCGGGTTTTAGGGTGTTAGGGTGAAGCCTTTTCTGTATAAAATCCGAACTACTGTATCCAGTTTAATAGCAGCAGGACACAGCGAGTAAAACTTCAAACTCCACCACCCTTTACTTTGAATTCTATGCTCTGTGCATATTGTGACCGTTGGTCATTGTGGTTGGTATGAAAATGTCTGAATGCAATACCGATTTCAAAAATCATTGAGGCCATCATACCGACGCGAAGCACTTCATTTGCAGTCTGCACTTTGCCTTTGGATAATATATTTGTATTGTAGCGACAAGTTGTATAGGGTTGAAAATAGGTGCAATATTTTGGTATGGTGCATGCATGTTAGTCCCACAGGACGTACCCAGGCAACAAACGAAACATAATACCGCCACCGAATTCGAGAATATCGGACTAAAAGTTAACACTTCTCATATATTACAATCAGTTATACAATTTGCCTTATTTATTTTTTATTAATCTGCAAACTGAGAAAGTTGTACTTCAGGTAATTTTTGGGGTACACCGGGCGTTAACTATGAGACAGCAAAATTATGGCAGCTGATTTTACCCTGCCTTCCTAATTAGGTTAAGCTAAGTCTTTGAATCAGGCAACTCTATTGCCTAATGAAGAAACCAAATACCGAAGCGACGCGTCGTAATTCGGACGCGACATCAACAATGTGGACGAGCCCTTTAATAGAATGTACTGGTGGAACAAAGTTGATTGGATGTGGATTCTCTAGAGCCCTGGTTTGAGGACTTCCATTATGGGATTGGGAATATAAATAGATGTAATGGGTAGCAGCGGAGAAGTTGTTCTCTCTGTATTGAAAAAGACCTGGGTTCAGAGTTCCAGGGTTTCAGGCTTCAGGGTTCAGGGTTGATGGGTCAGTTATTTGCATACACGGTCATTAGATTATATCTTTTTTTGTCTATATTAATGAAGTTCGACACATTGCGCAAACCTCGAGCCTAGAAAAAAAGATCTAAAAATGCTAGTTAACCGCGGAAAATAAAAGTTATGAAGGGTTAGGGCTAAAATCAAAAATTATGGCCGCTGGGTTAGGGTTATGCCCAAACTGTGGGACTAACATGCATGCACCATAGCAATTATTTGGCGTGCTGAGACCATGGGAATCACCCATATTCTTGCCGCAACCTAAATTGTGACATGCACGTGACTTGTATGCGGGAGTGTGATTTACCTCAGCAAGCTCAGGCCCTATGCCTGGTGTTACTTAAACTTCACTCATAGTATTATTAAGGGTTTGCTGTCAGGTCAAATACAAAGACTTTGTAACTGGTACACCGTCGTAACCACGTTTGGCAAATCCAGTCCTTTACGTCCCGTCCTGTACCGTCGTGTATGCCCGAAATACCGATAGGAAGCAGAGTCAATGGGCCCGATTCGCCTAAACAGATATACCAGCGTAGGTAAAAGAGTCGAGCGTCAGTCGGCCGGTACCTGATACTATCTCGATGGTCTCAGCACCAGGGTTAGGATATATAAGCCCCGACAGGGCTGCCGCGCCATCATTCACGAATATTTCGACGGAGTTCCAGTCGACGTACACGGACAAGGTGACAGTGTTGTCCGTCAGGGCAACAGGCGCTGTACGTACTGCGTCGTATGCCTGTTTTGGCGCAGTCGCCATACTCCGGGTCGCCACTCCGTCAAGGTCTCGAACTAAAAATGCCTGATCATGTACAAAGTCGTAACCAACCGTAGTCGCAAACGTTCCGTCACCCTTAACCCTGATTCGGACTTCGTCGCCATCATCGCCGTTATCTTTGGACACGGTCGCCTGAATCACGTAGGCCCCGCCGGCCATTTTAGGGAGCGATGCAGTTGCCGGATCGGTCGTGATGGGCGTGCCTGTCACACTGACGCTAGGGCCGAAGATGTTTGCGTACGAGCTTATCGGCACGCTAACTAAAGTAACAGCGCCAGCGATCGTTGATAGCTTGATCTCACGAACAAGGCTGGATTGGCCAGCCCAGCCTCCGTAATACGGAAGATCGTTCGCATAATTCCAGTTGTTCATCCAGGCAATGGCGTAACGGCTCGCGTAACCTTGGTCGCCCTGAAGACGGGAATCCGCCCAGGTCACTGTTGCATAGAAATCTGGCCCGCTATCCATCCACTGCGGATTAACATCGACCGCAGTAAAAGCGGCGCCGTCCCATGTCCCAATCCAATACGCTATACCTGTAGTTCTGTTGTACAGATACCCGTTCGCGCCCGAGGCGAGAACCCAGGTACGCTTCGTGGGATCTTGGTCGACATCAAGCTGATACAAGTCTGGACATTCCAGAAGGCCCAGGTTGACCCCTGAATCCTGCGGGATGAATCCAGATGAATATACCCAGGTTTTCAAGTTTGAAGAGGTATAGAAGCCAATTTTGTCGCCCTCCGCAAGCGCCATCACCCATTGCCCTGAAGCATCATCCCAGATAACTTTGGGATCCCGGAAGGCGGGTTTGGCAGTAGGATTGGGATTTGGCATGACCGGGTTCCCAGGGAATGGTGTGAACGTGTAGCCGTTATCAGTGGAGTAAAAAAGAGACTGCTGTTGGATTCCATCCCCCATCTGTGTGAGTATGGCGACGACAGTGTTCGCTCCGAATCCTGCCGTGTTGTTGGTGTCGATGACAGAACTTCCGGTCTCAATATCGCCAAGATAGACGCCACTTGGAGTTGGTTTGTATTTCTCAATCACGACACCGTGGTCGGTCCAGTTGACCATGTTCTCGCTCGTGACATGGTACCACTCAGTGCCGCCGCCCGCGGTGGGATCGGAGAAATTGAAGTTGGAGTTGTAAAGATAATAAAGATGCCATTCTCCAGCGTCGAAAAATGCACGCTGTGGATCGTTCATCCATTCTGAATCTGGGGTTAAATGGTAACTCGGGCGACCGGCACTGGCATTAGATGGGGATATCACGAACAGCAAAATTGCTAGCAACGACAGAAAGCGGAGGGCGACCCGCCCGCGGAGCAAGACGAAAACTGTTGGCGTCATGATGGCGATCAGGGATTTCAATTTTGATATTTCACAGGGACAAAGTCGCACTGTCCAGCTAGACTTACCTCACTCCATTCTTGCTGCAAATATATAGAGA
The DNA here is from genome assembly GCA_030556285.1 of Lipomyces yamadae. Classification (NCBI taxonomy): domain Eukaryota; kingdom Fungi; phylum Ascomycota; class Lipomycetes; order Lipomycetales; family Lipomycetaceae; genus Lipomyces; species Lipomyces yamadae. The sequence goes on along the minus strand of JAKTPU010000062.1, from coordinate 36,654 downwards.
ATGAATTAGATATAGAAGCAGTATGGTCGGAATCGAGGGGTCTTGCATTTTCCCAAAATATCTGTTTGCAAAATTAGATTATCGCGTAGATCGGTAAATGCCATCCAATATTGTTGAGCAAGGGAAAGCGTGTCTAGCTCTTTATCGCGGGCCAGCGGTGGCAGGAGATATCCCCGCATTTTCCTTGCCACGGCAGCCATATCCAACAAGACGCAGAGTCCGACCGGTTGGTCCAAGTACCTGAAAATGTTGCGATGCGGGGAAAGCCCCGAGTTGCATATGCATCTTACTGAATTTACTCGTCTGTGGTCAGGGACTTTCGATGCTTCTTTGAACCTTAAACTCTATCAGTCAAACTGTGGGGTAGTCGCTGTGAGATTACTTTGCTGCCACATCAAAAGCAATGAGTGAATATACGATTCGTCACACTTTTTGAAGGCATCAATTGAAGGCATCAATTGAAGGCATCAATTGAAGGCATCATCAATTGAAGCTAGCCTACTGACTTCGGTATGGCTTCTACATTACATGTGGGAAGATAAGGAGGTTGACGCGGGGGGCACGGAGAACTCCCTCATCTGTCGGCTTTGTCCTCTCATGGACATTATAAACCGCGCCTGGACAAATAAATTCATATTCTTTTCAAGGATATCTTATTGGCTCCCACTAGCATGCCACCTGTATCAACGGCAAAAACAATTGTAGTCAGAATAAGAAGTTTCATTATTGACGACTAAATATCTATATTAACAACATTTCAGGCCTGTAATTACTCCCAATGTACCAAATTCAATAAGCCATTAAAAGGTGACTAAAACTACTATAAGTAAATAAATATATATATATATATATCCAGTGCAAATAGTATACACTTTCCCAGGCGCGGCAAATAAGACTAGCACGAGTACCAAAAAGAAATGAAAAAAAGAGAAGACACCAATCCCACATAGTTTAACCCATGCCATATCAGCCTACTTTACAACATCGCCGGAGCGACGGAGCTATATCCGAAAAAGTCGTCACCTTAATGCTTGATCTTCGGGACCTTCGACATGACTTTAGAGACAGCGGCCTTGATGACGGCAGCGGCCTTTTCGATCTCCCGCTTGGACAAGCCCGTCGTGATCAAGATCTTTAATGAGCTTTGGACCGGGAAAACTTCCTGACTGGGGACGGCTTTGTTGCGGCTGATCAAGACACCGTTGGCAATGCATTCGTCGACCACATCCTGCAAAAATTTATCCTCGTCGTCAATCTTACGAGATTCAAGCACTTCCGGCTTGAGGTCGAGGTGAATAAGTGGACTGTCGGGGTCGGACGGGGAGTACATGTAGTTAATCTTGTCAATTGTGGAACGAAACGTGCGGGTATTCGCCAGCAACTGGACGAACATCTCCGGGTTCGACTGCATGATCGATATTGCCTCGGACGCGGTCGCGGCGAGATAACCCGGCAACGCGGCAGAGAAGACGTATCCATTACCAGAAATGCGCTGGTGACTGACGACGTACTCTGATCCGGCACAGAAGCCGCCGCCTGCACACATTGTCGTGGCAAGCGAGCCGACGATCATGTCGACATCGTTGGCAGGAATATCATAGTATTCAGTCAAACCACGGCCGGTCTTGCCAAGAACGCCGACCGAGCAGCTCTCTTCAAGGATCAAACGATACTTGTACTTGTACTTAAGTTCAATAATCCTGGGTAGGTCTGCGATCTCGCCAGTATTCTCAAACAGGCCTTCCGTAACAATAAACCGGCGCGTGAGAGGCTGGCCCTTGAAATCTTTGTGGACCTGCTGCAGGACGCGTTCGAGGTCGTCCATATCGTTGTGTTGAAACCAGCGAACGGCCGATCGCGAGATCAAGATGCCTTTTTGAATCGCAATACCAACAGCCGAGTCACTAATGGCATGTTTAGTTACTTATTGCCGTTTTATAGAATGACCCAAAATCCAAAAAAAACCTGAACTTACGCAACTATGATATCGCCACGCTTGGCAAACGCAGGAATGGTTGAAGAGATGGTATTGAATGCCTGGGCATAAACGATTGAAGCAGGAACGCGTAGGAAATTCGAGATATCTTTCTCGACCTGCATGTGGACGTCCTGGTAGCCGTAGAAACCGGCCGGACCGCAGGCACCGACACCATACTCGCGAACAGTCTTGATAGCTGTGTCCCTTATCGGTTCAACGCCAAGAAGATTCAACATGTTGAACGACGCCAGATTCATGACTGACTTGCCAGTGCTCAGCTTGACCTTTGGCCCGGAGGCTCTGGGATTTGATAATCAGCAATTGTGTACCAAACGAGAATTATCGCATGTAACATTACCCAACAATAACCGGTATCTTTTCGACCTCGGTCTGTCCGGCTTCATCTAACGGGGCAACGAGAGGTTCAGGCGTCCATTCATGGACAAGGTCGTCGACCTCCTATCATTCCATTGTCTACGTCAGCCATGCCAACCCCAGGGGCCACCCACAACAAAAAAAAAAAAAGAAAAAGGTCTAACCTTTGTGCTAAGCTTGATAAAGTCTTTCTTTGCGAACGAGTACTTTGACGCTAAAAAGTATCGCACGGCAAACAAGAACAAGCACAGCTCCAAGAATGACCGCATAGGGTCATTCTGGTAAGACGAGCGGACATAGCGCAAGACGATAGCGGACCCAGGAATTCTGTTGAACTGGGCCGATATCGACTCGACTGTCGAGTTGATATAAACTAATGTATCGTGAAAAGACATGCCTATTAAGGGGGAGGAGCGGTCCGGCACTAACTATACTTCCGTTCGCTTGACTTCGCTGAACGACGAGAGATTTTGTGCACGATCGCGGTATGGGCGGGAACTGGGCGCCGCCGGCCAAAATACTACCCTAATCCGGAGTATCAAGTCGGCCATGCCGCGGCGTGAATGGACCCAATATAAGCACTGCGCGTAAGATCTACTGTAGGCAATGAATTTTGGTTACGTTAACTATTATACAAGTGGTATGAGCCAAAACACACACACAGCGACCTATCGCATAAATGAAAACGCGTCCATAAAATTGCTTGTTGTCGAATAACAGTCTGATGCTTCTCTAGTTTGTATAGCCTAGACATATTTTAGTCTTACAATTATTAAAACTAACGGACGATAAGAACTCTTACTTTGGGCAGCCACTCTTTGATTTGCTGGATCCTGGTCAAGCTCGATGGGTGGGTTGACAGAAATTCCATCGGCTGGATACTTTCGGTTTTCTGCATTCTAGTCCAAAAATCTACGGCTTTGCGGGGATCAAAGCAAGCTTTGCTCATCATGAGCAATCCGATGTAATCAGCCTCGCTCTCCATCTGCCTGCTTGCCGGCTTCTCAAGCAATAGTGAGACAAGAGTCGAGAAATCCATGCTGGACCCAAGCAGAACCTGCAGCAGCAATGATCCAAACAGATAAAAAGGCGTCTGGGACAGCTTCTCGCCACTGTGACGGGCGATTTGATGGGCCGTCTCGTGAGACAGAACCGTTGCTAGACCGTCGTCGTCTTGACAGATTGGCAAGATGCTGGCAAACACAAACACTTTGCCGCCGGGCAGGACGAACGCGTTTGGTGGTTCACGAGGATCGTTCACGACGTGGATCTCCCAGTTCACGTCAGGGAGACCGGCCGCAGCGATGATGCGCCTCATGACGGCACGGACCCGAATCACGGCAGGGTGGTTGTCCGGTAGGATACTATACCGGTACTCTCGGAGAAGTTGGGCATTCTGGTACAAGCCCAACCGTTCCTCGAGTTTCGGGCTGACGATCATGAACCGTCTTCGGCCGCTGACAGGTGTCTCCTCCAAGTGTGTGACGTAGAACACGCCGCCGACGGTACCGACGACAACAGCGCCTCTGAACAAGGTCCGATAATCAGTAGTGACAAACGGTCGCGCGCCTCCAAAGTAGCGGTACGTAGCGTATGTCCGGACATTTGACGACCGCGACGGCGTCGAGTACAAGGGATATCTAAAGTTGTGATAGAATGATGTCGATGACGACAGCGGCCGGGTCGACCTCACGATTGAAGGTCCCACCGATCTGCCAAACGCAGTAAGGGAGGATCCGAACTGGGATTCATAGAACCGCAGACCTCTCCATGGATATAATCTAATCATGGCGATGTGGATCTAAAAAAAAGCGTGCCATCTCACTGAAATGTGAAGCCAAGTCACATTCCCACAGGCTTACTGCAATGCCCTGTGATCAGGAACCCTAGAATGTTCTTGCGTTCACTGGAACCCTAATCTTAGCTAATCTCATAGTTAATCATTTTGGGCGGGCAGGTTATTTTGATTCATCAGCTACTCATGTTTGCCACCAGGTTGGACAATCTACGAGACACAATTTTTTTCTGTCAATAGGAAAACTGGTTGATCCGAAAATTATTCGACAGATCTGATTCGTTTATTTTGCCAGATTCTGGGTTTTTGTTAACAATCATCAATGTCTCGACATCATCCTGATCTCGTAATGTGTCGCAAGACCTCTGGCATTAGCATCGGTCGACTGTGTGACAAATGCGATGGCAAATGTCCTGTATGTGACAGCTATGGTATGTATTAAATTTGCTTTTTTTTGCCTTTTTGCTATTTCATTTGTTCAAATTGACTAATACGATATTTAGTCCGGCCGACAACGTTGGTTCGCATATGCGACGAATGTTCGTTTGGCAATTTTGCCGGAAAATGCATTATTTGCGGTGGCCAGGGCATTTCGGATGCGTTTTACTGCTTCGCATGTACAAGGTTGGAAAAAGACCGGGACGGGTGTCCCAAGATCATCAATCTCGGATCAAGCCGAAGTGACTTGTGGTACGAAAAGAGAAAATTTAAGCAGGCAGGAAGTATGGGTTAGGAATTTATTCATCATATCATTTATTTTTGCATATATGCAGGTTGTATGATTTATTACTATCGACATAAAAAAAGTGTTGGGCTTGTACGATTCACGAAAGTGTACGATATGGCATTCAATTGTTTTCTATTTTATTCAGTGGCGTTTGGAATGATCCAAGTAAAATGATTACATTAATGATAGTTAATTATTTTTGGCTTAACGTTATTCTATAAGCTGGCAGTTATACGTAGTGTGCAAAGCTCGCATGCTAGTATGACACTGCAAACGTCTCGTTATTTACGTGCAAAAACTGGTGAAGCTGCAAATGGTCGCGAAGATGTCACTACAAGGGGATTGTACTTGGTCCGACTATAGCCGAGGTCCGTCAGATGTGGGGTCCCCCCGCAAAAAAAAAAAAAAAATAGTATTACGACCGTTCTCGGGGAGATCACTGACCAGTTCTTTGGATTGATTGCGGTCTGATATTCCAGATAGTAGTACATGATATTAACTATGATGACATTCGGACCAATGCTGACCCAATACACGGCTAGATGACATCTACCCTCCGAACATAATGAGCACCTAATAAATGCAAACCACCGCTAAACAAAACCCAGTAAAATGAACTTTTAATGGTCTCGTTGGGAATATGTCCAATTAGCAAATCATTCTCTCGCACGCTAGCCGACTTAGTCCTCGGCTGTGAGGACCGGCTGATGGCCGTTCAATAGTGGGACCTGCTCGAGAGACTTTGAGATTTGTTCGTAGACTGCGAATGTAACGGCCTGGCCAGGAGCTACACGCATGACGCGAGGGGTGAGGCCCTTGTAAAACGCAGAGAAGCCCTCTCGTTGCATCAAGCTCCTTGATATCCGCGATACGCGAGCTAACGCGGACTCTCCTTCTATGGCAGTCTCTTTCTGCATTCGTGTCTTGATCGTATCTATTGGCGCATTCGACAGTGGACCAAGTGCACCTGATATCAGACCAGTTATCATGTGCTGGTACGTTGGCAACTCGTCATACTGTGGCTGTAGTGACTTGAGATAGGCTTTGATCTCAGTGTACGCAGTAAAGTTGACGGCCTGGTTCGTCGCTTGCCGGAGTGAGGTTAGAACGACACCCCGGTACAGAGCACCGATACCTTCCTCACGAACGATGGTAAACGCGGCGTGGGCAGCGTTTCGGTACTTTGGCACGTCAAGCGGATCGGCCATAGAATGGCGCTGTGCCTGGAGTCTGATCTTTATGACGTCTGTAGGATTTACGACAAGAATGGCCTCGGCCGTGCCGGCAGCAAGACCCGCTAAAATAATTCAGTATTCTAGATCATGCATTTTGCAACGGGGACTTACCCAAAAATATGCCGGTCGAAGAAGTCTTGTTTGTGGTTGGGTCAGCGAGCGCGTTCTTGAATAATTCAAAAGACCAGAATCGGATAGCCATCTTGGGAACGATTCCAGTGATGACGGCACCAAGACCCTTGTAGAGGCCAAAGATGCTCTCCTTCCGGGCGATGTTGACGCCGGTCGCAAAGAAGCCCCTTCTCCTGTGGCCTTCGATCGCAGCCCTAGTTGAAAGTTGCATGCGGACTTTGATTGTGTCGAGAGGATGGCAACATATGGCCTCGCACAACCCAGCCGTACCACCAGCTGTAGACGAACATATATGTTAGCAGTTCTCGTTCATTGTAGAGGGGTGGTGCTCAATAGGACAAAAAAACATACCAATGAGGTTAATTGCCGGGGTTGTCTTTCGTTTTGGAGGCATTGTAGTGGTAACTTGTATACACGAGAGGATTTGGTCTAGCAAGTAAGTCGAGAAACAAAGATTCTTCTAAACAGCCGGATGTTTATACGAATGGAGGTGTCTTTGAAAATGAAAAGGGGGGTTGGTTGGGTAGGGGAATTGCAAGATATCTTGGGGGAGGGCCAGAAGCATTTAAAGTAACTAGGGCCAGCGCGGGGAGAGCAGCAGCCGGAGTGAGTTTCGGCAATTAGGCACCATGACATCGGGGCCCATAGTTAGGACGCGAATGAATGAATGAATGAATGATACGCGTTCCGAGCGCAGGCACCCGAATGTGACTCTAAAAATTTTACGACGTCGTCACCGCTGATGCCTTCAGTCGGGCTGAAACGGGCAGTCTATCCTGAATTTGAAGAGAGCACCTGCTTACTGTTCGGGGTAAGTAAAATATTCTGCCAATTGCCTCTGATTCTGCACCCTGTAACCTGCAGCAGCAGCAGCAGCAGCAGCGCGTGACAAGGAGACCGGCATTCTTTCCCTGCCAACTACGCAGTTGATCGGCTGTCGCTGTTGTCACGAGCCTCACACCCCACGCGGCGCGGCAGACAGGGCACAAGTGCACATCTCGCGGTGCAGATGCACCCGGTTCGGAGCAGCGTCGGGTCGCTTCCCATCCAGCCGACGCCTCTTCGGCCGGACGACGGGGCCCAACGCGGGGAATGTGCGGCTCGGCTGAAATTGCCGAACCTGAACCCGTGCATGTGATGATATTGACCCGGTTCCGGTTGCAAGGGCGCAGTGCCCCTGATTTGAATCAGCCGATCTCGTGTTTGGAAGGAGACTGCGATTCTCATGTACCTACCACAGTGAAACAACTTATGCACATAAACTCAGATTTCGTCATAACTATTCATTGTCGCCGGGTTCTATATAGATCATCTTCCTCTTCACATTATATGCACATAAAGCCAATCTAACGCTTTCGTCCTGGCGCCTTTGGTCTGGAAAACCCTCGCTTGGTCTCCTGCTGCTGAGGATGAAGGTCGGCCAGCAGTGACTCTCTTGTAATCTCGGACCCATCTCCAGCTTCGATCTGATGGCATGTCATTAGTTATACCTACATCTCACTCATTCCAGTACCAAAACGAAAAAAAAAAAACACCCACCCGCTTGTGGACTTTGAGTCCCGCAATCGTCTCGGCCTCGCCAACAATTGCGGCCCTGCATGATGCATACAGCATCTTTTCCTTTATTTTCGAGCCGGCCGGACATGTGTATATGAAGACTACAGCACCCCGCGTTGTTAATTTGCAAAACACCCGTGACCGCATATATGCTCACGTACCAAACGACTCATGGTCGACCTGTCCAAACGTGTGATTGAACAAGAAGAACGTATACATAGGCTGATCCGTAGAAATCATGCCCTGCAAATGCGTTGGCTCCTCAATCTGCGCCTTCTTCGCCAGCTCTATCTTCTCGTTCTCGACATCGATCACCAGCACGATCACGTTATAGTCCTGACCGTTCATGCCGGCAAGCGCGGTCTCGGCATCCGAGCTAATCGGAAATGTCAGACCGGACGACACATGCGACTTTCGTGTCGTCGTGCCGGCTAGTCCTTCCTTGGCCTCGACCTCCCGTACAGACCGAAGTGCCCGCTCTTCCTCCGTCAACGGCTGACTTAAATTGTTATGCGCAGCGAACTTTTCGAACCCTGCCCGTGTGATCTCATCTTTCTCCGTAGCGAAAAACGACGCCGTAATCTTATCGCCCCCTAGCTCCCGCGCGAGCGTGTTGCGCGTTGACGCATACAGCATCTTACGTCGCACCGGGGCGCCGTCGGGAATGTACGAAATCAATGTCAGACCGGCCGTTGTTCCGGTTGCCGTATGATCGGTCCGGTATAGAATGTAAAGCGGTTCCTGGTCCGAAACATGCGGCGCCAGCAGCTCCACGTCATCAAAATAGCTTGATCTGGCCCTAATAACCTCTCCCGGCTCCAATGATTCTGTGTGTGGGATCCAGTTTAGCAAATTACTACCTTGGACCAAAGAGCCCAATCTAGCAAAAAAAAGAAAAAAAAAATAATTACCACTCTCAATCTTCACCAGTAAACTGCGAGCACCGTCGTCGATCGTAAACTCTCGAAACGCATCCAGCAATGCCTTCGAAGCTATGGAGGACGTCAGTTCAATCGCACCCACTGTAATTAACAAACGACATCATCATACCTTTAATGCCGGATTGGTTCGACATCCTGCTCTAAAAGCTGTAATATAGAGTAAATGACCAACGTCACCTGGCCGGCTGATCCCTTACCCGGTGCAGGTACGTGCCAACAGTATCTGGCTTGCAATCTCGAGGGTTAGGGCAAAGTTGTATGGTTTGGCACGCACAGGTTGTAATATTAACAATTTTAGCCATGATCATCAATGTTTTACCACCATATCTTGCGTTGTCCTGGACCTTTTTACAGCTCTTAGTTTTTACGCATCTGCCGTATGACGTTCCGCAAAAACGGGCAAATGCGTTTTCTTACAGTTATTGTGGAATTATAGGGTAAGGGTTCAATGGGTGTTCCTTTGGAGCCTTACACAAACGAAGAACGATTTTGCGATAGTTAGCAACAAAGCATTGGCATCTCGTCGCATTCGTTATGTCTACAATTACGCCGAATTCGATACAGCAATCTCAACAAAGGTTTCTTACGATCAATCGTACGGTTTAAATTGTCCTGTTGTAGCGCTGAAGCGCGAAACGCTAACTGGTACCTAGAACGGATAAACGAGGCCGCAAACACAATCGTGTCTGAATACACAGCAATACTGACACTCGCACCGGTATCGTCCTACCCGCACCAAGCATGTAAATGTCAAACTGGCTTAACTGACGATTTTACTTGATTTTAGGTTTCCGATAAGGATAGAGAGACGACTGCGGCGGAGACATATCAAATCGAATGCCATGCGACCACGATCGTGAGGGCGATTGAGGACTTGTTAATGGTCTCGCGCTCGCTCAAAGAGTCATGGATACTGGGACAGGTCGCGTCTTTCCAAACCAATTATGAGCGATGATGACCCTACGAGTAGTGTGATAGCATGGGATAATGGAGTAACTTGCGTCTGTTTTAATGCAAAGGCAACTTTACGTATCGGATTATTTGCTGCTCCACGTTTATTTCGATGACTAGGCAAGAAATGCTCTTTGCGTTGCAATTGTGATGGCCTGGTCAGTGGATCCAGCTGTAGACTGTCCCTTCAGACTGCATGTGCAATTCTGCACGGGAACTTCTGTTCAATGGCTTTGTATCATACGACATCTGCAGTCGTATAAGTGTGTCAACGTGTGCTTTCGAATGGAAAGTAAAGGCGGTCGATAAATATGGTTGCTCGATCGAATATTATTAAAATAGTTACTACTTAGATTCATTCCAAATCCAACCAGTGTAGCCCATGAATCGGTCTCAAGATTGGCGCATGCGAGACGCAAGCTGGAATTTCAAAACCCTGAAGCTGGAATTATATTGTGACTAGACTGTCCGCGATTGCTTTCCGCGTCTTCCTCTATCGTTGTTCCCTTTTACTATTTACCAAATGAGATGCACGAAATTCCGACGTAATCACAATCACTTGATTGTAAATAGCAGCACGCATAGCTACTGTCCCCTGTTTAGCATTACAGCGAAAGTGCAACAGAATAGCCTACTGCCTGGTCCAGGCAGCATGTGGAGTCCTCTATACTCTTTGGAGACAATTTCTAAATTTGGTTAACTTATTTTACATAACGACTTATCTAGTTATTTATCCAATTTTCAAGCAAGCTTTAACCTAACAATGTTGTACAAAACCCTTAGATATCTTCCCAATTCGTTAAATTCTGGATGTATATCGGCTACATCATAACGGCTCCGGACCATCAAAATGAAAAAAGCTTGTGACGCATGTCGACGACGAAAGATAAAATGTGACGGGAAACATCCTTGTACGCACTGCAAGCTTGTTGCTCTGTCTTGCACTTACCTGGCCATTCCGCAGCGAAAGGGTCGAACAGGCGAAAAAGCAAATGTGATCTCGGCGCTGCGCGCTGCTCAAGCTCGTGATGCGTCCTATTCGGCACAACCAGATGTACTAATAAATTTGGGAAGGACTGGCGAATTTATACCGAAAGCTGGATTGTTACCCTCCGAGATGATTGATGCTTGCACAGAGTTCTTCTTTACGCGATTATTGTCGACCTTGCCAATTCTTGACCGCCAAAAGTTCGAGCAGAACATATCTCGAATGAATGATTCGATTCAGTCTTACTGTTTGGTAGCCTCACTATGTGCGTTTGTGATTATCCAGACCGGCGGAATTAAACTTCCGTTGCCTGTTGCTGATGTTTCGCAGCTGAAAGCTGACCTATCCCACGGCAGGGCGCTGCTGGATGAGGTTCTCGCAGCTCGTCGACAACTAGATATTCTGGCAGAGCCGACGTTTGAGACTGTTACCGTGTCATTTTTTCTGTACTGTTGTCATGTGGGCCTAGGATTGCAACGACAGGGGTGGTTTTTCCTTCGCGAAGCTACTACATTGTACTCAACGGGCCCGCTCAAACCAGATGATAAGTCTGAGGAACCTATTTACGTGGAATCGCTTTGCCAAAACCTATATTGGGTCCTTCTAGTATCGGAGAGGTGGTGCAAACAAGTCGTCAGTCAAGAGCCGCCTTAGATTACTAACGGCTACATAGATCTCATGCCATTAGGAGGTATCGACCAATCACATTGCAAATTACGCCAGACACTCCCGAACTTAAAGAGAATATAAGTGACACCACTGGTCTTAAATATCTGGTGGAATTATTTCGACCGTTTGACGACACATTTATGGCTCTGTGGAACAGAGCTGATGCGCTTTGCCTACCGCCATCTCTTGTTGGACTTGAGCAAAGGGTGCTTGCAGCTATACCGGCATCGGCTACCGACCTATCAGATGACCAGATTGCCAATTTACGTGTCTCTCAGCAGTGGCTCCGGACAATGAGTTGGCGACTAGCCACGTCGTTAGGTTTTTTGTCCAGCAGTTCGGTCAACGACTGCATGACTTTCCGGTACCCACTACAAATTGCCAAAGACCTGACAGTATCCACATTTAAGATACCGCAGCAGAGTATGGAAGTTCACGGTATTGGACTGGTATGTAGAGATTATTGGTCGTACGAAGAAGGCAGCTCCTGACCAAGCCTGTTTAGACTGAAAAAGTATATGATGTGGCGTGCACGCTTACGGACGTAATTTCTTGTATCCCGTCCATAGAATTGAGCTCGTCAAGTTTTGAGCTAGGTCCCGGAGATTATTTAAATTATTTTTTCTCACTGATCTACCGGCTTCGCGGGGGCAAAACACGGTTCTTACCGCTACTCCTAAAGATTGTGGGCCAAACATTGCCGGCTTTGATCACGCCTATTACGCAACATTTGCAAATTCCGGCTGGAATCTCGGAATCTGGCGCCAGTGTGGCGGGTTCAAGTTTAGATTATGACGAGACGATGTTCGGGTTCCATGACACAGAAATGAGCTTGTGGCTCGAAAAGGGACGAATCAGCACTGATGTTAGGGATCGCGTTGAACGACGGTCAGATATGCAGACTAGTTAGGCTCGCACGATTATCGTCCAGTAAGAATATCAGAGTCTCATTATTGAAGTTGCCGTATTGGAATTAAGCCAACTTGTCGTTGTGGCTTGCATCCGCACCGTGGCATGCATCGCTGAAGTTGATGCACGATGGACCCAAACTAGCATTTGTACCGGGAGAATACTGCTTAAGATGGGCGGCGTCATGCAACACTATTGTGGCGCACCATTGTCGCCTTTACGTTTGCCTGTTCAGTATCGATTTAATTGACATGGTCATATCGTGGAGACTCGAACTGTTGGTAGCATTTGATGAGACAGTAAGATAAAAGTTTTTGGATATTCTGCACATTCCTCGCGCCGATATGTATTCCAAACTCGCCTATTTAAGTACAAAAAGGTTCCTAAGGACACTCGTATCCGGATTAGGCTACTTTTGTTCCAACTTGTCCAAAGACATGTCCTCCATGATCTCGACTGGGTGCGCATATTGATGATCGCCGTTGAATGGATCGACCGTTGTTGAACTGAATTTCCTGGCAGGGACTCTTTCTTCAAAGAGCATGTCCAGCTCGCTGTAAGTGCGTCCTTTTGGTTCGGGTAGTCGGAAAAACTCCCAGATTGCACATATGAACGCGGTGCCAGCCCAGAAATATGCGGCATGAACACCCCAGTTCCACGAGCCTGAGCTTAGCTGGTAGTTTGTGAGTACGTTGACGACAATATTGCTGATGTTGTAACAGCAGCGGGCTAGCACAATTGTCTTGGACTTTAGGCGCGTGGAGGACAATTCTGACACAAGTGAGTATGCCACTGGACCGACCGTGAAGTCGTAGACAAAGGTGAAGAATATTAGCATGGCCCCAACCGCCCACTTCGACCCGGAGGTTTGTGAAAACCCAAGACAGCCGACGATGAACAAGATCAGGCACAGCATGCTCACGCCTGTGAAATGCAGGGTGCGACGGCCAAAGTGTGGCATGAGAAACCACGAACCCAGGGTGCCGAGAAGTCCAAGACCGAGCTGGCCCATAGATAAATCAAACGAATGAATGGTGGGGAGACCGGCCTTTATCAAAAAATACGAAGAGTAGCCCATGATGTTGGTCCCACAAAGAGTTTGCACAATCCAAACACCGCAGACGATTTCTGTCCGGCGGCGGTCGATGCCTTTGAAGCAGTTCCAATATGAGGTACCAGCAGAGAGTTCCAATTCGAGCTGGTTTGTGTGCTCAATCATGGCGATTGTGTCATCGATTCTGAAGTCTGGATCGTCGTCTGAAGTGAGACGCCTGAGTGCACGACGAGCACCTTCACGATCGCCATGTCGGATGTGCCACCATGGAGACTCGGGTGCGAAGAGACAGCCAATCAAAATTGGCAGCGGCCATGCCCACTGGATGGCAAATGGGATTTTGTATGCCCACTGGTCGTGGCGCTGTACTGCAGCACGATTGACACCAGATGCCACGAACTGGCCAAACACCCAGCACATGTTGATGTATGTTGTCAAATACGGGCGCAAAACCACAGGACACACTTCAGAAGCATAGGAGACTGCAAGTGTTTGAAAGATCCCCAGTGGCATACCACAGAGTACTTCACCAAGAACAAGTGTGTGCACATTCGGTGCAAAGAACAAGACAAATATGAATCCAACCATGGCACCGAGTGCGGCTACCATGGTCTTGCGGTAGCCCCAGCGGTCCGAAGCCACACCATTGATTAAGAGACCGATGATCTCACCCGCTCTTGCGCCATTAGATAGGGCACTCTGCCAGGATGCCGGAATCTGATAGCTCCCCGACGAGGTCAACTTGCCGTATTTCTCATTGAAAGCTGGCGACGCGTACAGCGACCCAAGTAGAGCAAGGTCGTAGCCCTCCATCACCAGGGCAGACGAGAGCAGGACGGACCATGCGATAGCTTTTGGATAGAGACGAAGGCCACGGCTCAACGTCATTGCTTGCTCTTCATCAGATGCATTTTTCGCGGCATCCGATCTAGTGTTCATAGGAGCTTTAGTCGTGGACGAGTCCATGGCGGTTGATTTGTGAACAGTGCCTTGCCGGCGACCGGAGAGGGAGCACTGGTATTTATCTTCAAAAGCTCGTCTCCTCCGTCCACATTAAATGTGCCAATGTTGTCGTCTAGACTTGTCCAGAGTTCAGAACCCACGATGAAGCGGGGGAACCTTGCGGAACGGCCAAGACAATTGCTCCCCACGGGGCCTAGACGAAGCTCTGCATAGTGCCCCACACCTCAGCCACACGACCTGCAAGCATGCTTCAAGCAAACTCCTATCTGAAATCCCAGTGCAGACTGCTGGAGAAGCCGGAGTAAACCTAGAATAACAATAAACATCTTATTTGCTATAAATTTATAGTATACTTGACATGTAATTGCAATAGAACAAAGCTGCTCCGACATCATGTGGCGCAGGCTGTGGCGCGGACTTATATTTTCCCGGGCCAGGATTGCAGAAGGCGGGGTCTCACGCGGTGCGGCGCTCACTACGCAAACCGGAGCAGATCCGGGATTGAGTCGGGCCTTACTCGGCCAGCTAATTCAGGTCCACCAATCAGATGCCAAATGTCTCTTTCTCTCCACGTCGACCCCAGCTGTCCGTTGACGAGAGTCCAAATCATTCGGCCCGAATGCGATCATGCCTTTCATGGAGAACATGCCGCTACCATATAAAGCACTCCCTGACGGTTACACGGCCGATGTCAGAGCCAGCAAGCAATGTCTCCCCATTCGGTAAAAACTGGGCAACAAACTGCAACCTGGTGGAAGGACGCGACTGTCTATCAGGTAGATATGCCATACTTGGTGGCAGACAAATAAGCGTGACATTTGATGTTAATTTATCCTCTAGGTGTACCCAGCCAGCTTTAAGGACTCGGATGGGGATGGCTGGGGCGACATTCCTGGCATCATCTCGAAAGTCGACTACTTGAAGGAGCTCGGTGTCGACGTCGTCTGGCTTTCCCCGATGTACGACAGTCCCCAAGATGACATGGGTTACGACATCTCCGACTACGAAGCCGTGTACCCAAGATACGGAACTGTCGAAGACATCGATGTTCTTATCAAAGCGTGCCATGACCGCGACATGAAGCTTATCCTCGACTTGGTCGTTAACCACACGTCAACTGAGCATAGTTGGTTCAAGGAGTCTAGATCGTCCAAAGATAATCCTAAACGCGACTGGTACTTTTGGCGACCTCCAAGATATGACGAAAAGGGCAACCGGCTGCCTCCAACCAATTACCGAAGTTACTTTGCTGACAGTGCCTGTAAGTTCACCAGTGACCTCATTCGCGAGATTGGGCTGAACATGCCTCAGGGACGTGGGATGAGACTACGCAAGAATACTACCTCCATCTTTACGCTGCATCCCAACCTGACCTAAACTGGGAAAACGAGGAGACTCGCAATGCCATTTACGACAGCGCAATGCGCTTTTGGCTTGACCGTGGTGTGGACGGTTTCCGGGTTGACACCGTGAACAAATACAGTAAGCACGTCGATTTCCGTGATGCGCCAATAGTCGACCCGTCAAATTTCATCCAGCCTGCCACTCATCTCTACTGCAACGGCCCACGCATTCATGAGTTCCTGCGAGAGATGCACGACCAGGTCCTTAGTAATTATGATCAGTTCACGGTCGGTGAGCTGTCTCTCACTCCAGACCCAAAGCATGTTCTCAAGTACGTCAGCGCTTCCGAGAAGCAACTTGACATGGTATTCCAATTTGACATGATTCATCTCGGGATGGGACACGGCCTCGAAGACAAGTACGAACCTACGGAGTGGAAATTATCGGAAATGAAGCAGATCATAGCTAAATGGCAAAAGTTCATCGAAGGAAATGACGGCTGGACCACCGCCTTCTGCGAAAATCACGACAACGGTCGAGCAATCTCACGGTTTGCATCCGACGAGCCTGAATTCTGGCAAGCGTCTGCCAAAATGCTTGCCATTTTTATGATTACTCTGACCGGCACTCTCTTTCTCTACCAGGGCCAGGAAATTGGGATGATCAACATGCCCAGCGACTGGCCCATCGAGGAGTACAAGGATATCGAGGCAATTAATTACTACAGAGAAGCTGAAAGGTTGTCAAAAACAGGCGACCCGACCCGCAAAGATCGTATCATGAGGGGCTTGCAGAAAATGGCTCGTGACCATGCTCGTTTGCCAATGCAGTGGGACTGCTCTCCAAACGCTGGTTTCACCACTGGAATTCCGTGGATGCGAACGCATGACCTATATAAGGAGATCAACGTCGAAGTCGAAGAGAAGGATCCCAACAGTGTACTTTCATTCTGGAAAAGTTTACTTGCCCTCCGCAAGGACTATCGTGACTTGTTCGTTTACGGTATCTTTGATTTAGTGGATCCTGAAAATGAGGACACTTTCATGTACACGAAGGTCGGCAGCAATGGCCAGATGGCCGTTATTGCGCTTAATTTCACCGAGGACCCAAAGCCGTTCATCGGAGTAGACTACTGTAAGAAAATGAAGTTGCTTCTCAGCAACTATATCGACTCAGAATCTGAAACGTTACAGCCGTTTGAGGGTCGTGTGTATTTGAACTTTTAGAGACCATTCTCTGGTCATGAGGGATACTATAGATAGCATCTAACTTATACCTTTGGAAATTAAAACATATATATATAAATGAAGTGTGACAAGACATATATTCATTTGGTCGTGCTCATGGATCCAGCTTAGGTGAGACTTTATCAAGGAACTCAAGAATGACGCTGTTGAATTTCTCGGGTCGCTGCAGGGGCGCGAAATGACTTACCCCGAAAAGCTTTATGTATTCCGCATTTGGGATAGTGGCAGCGAGATATTCAGCGTGCTCAGGCTTGATGAACTCATCATGCTCGCTTTGCACGATAGCCACTGGCACACGGACATCCTCCAGTTCCTTCGCGGTATAGTTGGGCTCTGTTCTCATCATCTCACTTACTGCTTCGACAAACTCGTCGAATTGCTCCGGCGTGGACGAGAGCTGAGCATAGTCCCTGGCGTGGCGGTCGAAGCACCTTTTCATGACTGGCGTGAATTCCACTTCCTTTGTGCCGCTGGGATCCATGTTGCATCCAAAGAAGAAGACACCAAAAACCCGCTCTGGGGCTTTAATGCCAACTATCATGGCAATAACCGCGCCGTCGCTCCAGCCCACAAAAGCAGTTTGCTCGATTTGTAAGAAACTCATAACAGTGAGTACATCTGCCGCCATTAACTCGTATGTAAACGGCCGCTCGTCGCGCGTGCTTCGTCCGTGACCTCGGCTGTCGACTACTACTGCTAGATAGCCACACTTTACAAGGCCTGCAACTTGATACCCCCAGTTCCCACTATGACCCAGACCACCATGCAACAAAATCACCGGCAAGCCGGACCCGTATGTCGCGTACCAGATTCGAGCACCGTCGCATTCGACGTATCCTTGATCATTGGCAACTGGCAACGGCGCACTGCCTTCCGCTTCAAACCTAGTGAGGTCATCGTCGCAAGCCTCCATGTAGATCCCGCTGGCCTAGTGACGATTCTTCAGCCGTAATCAATAATCAACGGGATGTTTTGACGCGGCTTTGGTAATAACAGGTCTAAGACAGCGATGAGGATATGTATGTCACCCGGGTAAGCTTGGCTACTTTAATCTCCCCCAACCCTTGAGGCAACAATGGGATTGATTGATAAATTGCTATCAGTGTCACCCAGAGGAGCAAGGTTTCGTACCCAATTTTAACGACGCTTGACTTGGGGCAGTTGTATTGCTTTTTTTTTTGGTAAAGTATAGCACTCAGTCGCCCCGCTTGATGTCATTCGTGACCACTGTTCATAGCGATGCTGCATTCCAGTCAAATGGAATTGACCTCGTGGTCTGGCTCTCACGTTAGAGCTTGGTTCTTGCGCGAACCCCGTCCTGTATGTTCAGCAATGTTCCCTTGCCCCTATTACCACGGAATATAAAGGCATCCATCGTATCTAAATGGTCAACAAAGCGCGTGAGTACTAGCGTGTTCGGCGGATACTTGATTTTACGCTTCTATGATTCATCAACCCAAAATTTTCAGCATGGCGGGTAAAATATTTAACCCCGAGACCGATATTCCTGATCTCCATGGAAAAATCATTTTCATTACCGGAGGTTCATATTCGTCCTCATTGAACTGTTGCTCACACATCATTAACGGGACTAAGTAGGAACTGCCGGTCTCGGAAAAGAATCAGTCATTGCTCTCGCCAAGCATAATCCGGAGCATATATACTTTAGCGGCCGTGATTCGACAAGAGCGGCTGCTGTCATCAGTGAGTGCAGGAGCACGGCGTCAAGCGTCAGCGTCACGTTCATCGAATGCAACTTGGCATCCCTAGCTTCTGTTGAAAATGCAGCCAAGCAATTCACATCCCTATCTCAACGCCTCGACATCCTCATGTGCAATGCGGGCGTCATGGCTTTACCTCCTGCACTGACGGAAGACGGGTACGAAGTACAGTTTGGCACTAACCATTTGGGTCACGCGCTATTAGTGAAGCTGCTCCTCCCGACATTACTTCGAACTGCGGGCATAGCGGGCTCTGACGTGCGAGTGGTCTTTCTGAGTTCAAATGGATATCGCGCGCACCCTAGAGGCGGCGTGGTGTTCAAAGACCTTCGCAGCACACAAGACTACGGATTTGGGAGTGAATGGTTTAGATACGCACAGAGCAAACTGGCAAACATCCTCTACGCGGCAGAGTTGGCACGCCGATACCCTAACCTCACCACTGTGTCTGTACACCCCGGTGCTATTGCCACAGGTCTTATACATAACCTTCCACGATTAAAAAAGGTTTTTGTCTACGTTATAAACCTGGGCAGGGTGAAGTCTACAGTAGCAGAAGGTACATGGAATCAGCTTTGGGCTGCTACTGAGGAAAAGAATAAAGTCGCCAACGGAGCATATTATGAGCCTGTTGGGATAATGGGAAAACTCGACAGTAAAGGAAAGAGCGAGAAACTCGCAGGAGAGTTATGGGAATGGACTCAGAAAGAGCTAGAGGCATATCATGCCTGATTTACAACGACAGATCGAAGAAAAAATCGTAGATGTTAGGAACATCTTGTGAAAGAGTATTGATTGACGTGTCTGTTTGCTGCTAGCGTCGTTCGTTTCGTTCCTGCTTCCAGTTTCTGGGATCCAATTTCGCGTTTCGCGGTTTGAGTTCTATATGCCCTTCTTTTACTTTACTTTTTTTTCCGTCGTTGAACCGCGTCTCTATCGACAGCATGTATGAGGCTGGGGGAAACCCGAACCAGGGAGCATATACTGTGGCATAGACCCCCAGGTTTTCGATAGAACATAGCCATCCTAAAACATATTCATCGCCCAAGACCATGACCACGTGGAAAAAAAGTATCCTTACAGTGGAGGGATAACTGTCACGAGGACTAGTTGGTTTTTTTGTCACTACGCACCCTACGACGGTACGACACCTAGACCAGGTGCACGTAAAGTAAAATGTGCTCGAAGCTTGCCGATAGGCGACCAAGAGCTACAGTCGCGGCGGCTAGCGGAGGAGGATTCGAGACGTGGACGTGCTCGGCCACCAGAGTTCCAAATCTGGAGGGCGATCGAGAAACTGAAGAAGGTCGTGAGGGGAGGTTCTGTCCCCCGTCCCCGCAAAGCACACACGCTTTTTTGTTTGAAAAGCCAGTGTACTTTACAAGCTATTTACATGCACCTGGTTGGGTGTTTGCTAGAACACCAATCTGCTTTATTTTGTAGTCAGTTGCGGCCATACCAAGAAGAAAGCACAGTTCCCCGTCCGATCAACACCAGTTAAGCTTCTTTGGGCCTACTTAGTACTGCGGTGGGAGACCACGCTGGAATCGTAGGTGCTGCAATTATTATTTTATTTTTTTGCTTTTATTTTAGCCGAATCTAGATTTTCGAATGTTACTATTGACGAGTGACGACCGGATTGCTGTGCCGTTTATTCGTACAGTTTGTTTAAATCGTTCCTGT
The DNA here is from genome assembly GCA_030556285.1 of Lipomyces yamadae. Taxonomy (NCBI): domain Eukaryota; kingdom Fungi; phylum Ascomycota; class Lipomycetes; order Lipomycetales; family Lipomycetaceae; genus Lipomyces; species Lipomyces yamadae. Next base: position 16,385 of record JAKTPU010000062.1, on the reverse strand, counting down.
AGAATGAAAACCCCAGAACCAGTGGAAGACCAGATGAATATGTCCAGATGTCTGAGACAGCTGCTCTGCTACTCTGCTATTGAAGCGCCCACTTAAGACGCTATGTATTTCGACTAACCCAAAATGAGTTGTAATGACGGATTTCGCCTCAGCTTTTGGTCACCGAGTCTGTTTTATGCAGGCTATCATTAATTTCGATAGTCCGACATATTAGTCATGTTAGGCAGACTACACAGCTTTGTCATCAACTTCTCGTATTTGGAACCCGAGCATTTCGTTTGACGGAACTGAGCTTTCATCTTCAAGCTTTCGAGCCGTCTCTTCTCCGGCTGCAGGGACACGGTACTCAAACCTCTTACCCTGTGCTGGTAGTTTTCCACCAGGCAAAGCATACGGGAAAGGGAGATATTCAGGCATCAGACCAAGCTGAACCAGAACAGTCGCCTGGTCCCATGATATATGCTCATGGTAAAGTCTATCGCCACGGATATTCACGATGGCCGTGAATGGGATACGAAGTTTTTTGCCAGTAGGTGGAATACCTGGTATCCTGCATGTCAATTAGGGTAGCCCGGTGAAAATATAAACCCATTGTCTCTCTCAATGCACGACGACGAAAGGAATCTTACAGCCAGTCAATTTCCCTAGTGTGTGTGAAGCTGAATACAAACTCATCAATTACTCGATCGATTCCAACGGTGCGACTGACGAGCTCCAAAGCAGTATCATCTGGGTTGCTGTAGACAAAATGGTCTTGGTAAAATTGAGCAAGTCTGGATCGACCGACGCCACCAGTCAACTGTCTATGCCGTCAGTATCTAAGAGATCGAATAGACAATGTCAACCTCAACGATGCACAGTCACGTTAGACAGAATGAAAACTGCAAAATGTTCACGTACTGTAGGAATATGATTGACGTATGGTTCCTGGACCATCGTGCTCATTGTCCTAGGAACGGACCGATTCTCGAATTCAAAGTAAGTGTGTTCATCCCAGATAGCTTCGAGGTCGAAGTAGGGACCTTGAAGATATTTTTTCAGAAAAGTGAGGGTCCGGGTGTGGGCTAAAGATGCAAATGTGGCCTTGAAATCGGCATGACCAGGAGACATAAATCCTGGCGAGGCAGCTCCGGGGTAGGCATACGAAACGAGACTGTCGTCATTTTTTGGTGAACTTTCCCTGCCCGTGAGATGCAGCATCCCGGGTTTGGAGCTGATTCCCCAATCATCGTATGAGACGTAAGCGACGATGTCCTGATTTCTCGCGATTGCCGTTCGCAAGCTATCAGCAACGGTAGGCAAGAAATCGGATTTCGAGCCATATACTAAACACGTTATTAGCTACCCCAAACTGACAGCATGTGAGATAATAACGGAAATCTTACTCAAAATTGCAAACCTGTCTTTGTCATCGCACTCTGGGAGCGATTTGAGCGCTGCGACGCCCATTTCCAGCGCCTGACAGGCATTCCAGCTGTTTGAGAACGTTGGTTCCTTCCCGAATATTACTCGAACTACTGCAAATCCTTCTTCGGCCCATTTTTGCAAAGGATGAGGGTCGAGTGTTTCGTCGGTTGAGATGTCACAGTATGCGTCTGGAATGATTATGACAAGCCCTGGACCATGGCCCCTTCGGGTCAGTGGGGGCTGGACTACAGCATTCTGTGCGAGCTGTGAGACTGGTGAACACGGCAGCTGTGAGAATTTTTCCTCCATTGTAAAGTTAACCAGAAATGCCCACCCTGTTGCGCCAGTTGTTTGGTTAACTCGACGAGCAGTGGTTATGTCCGCTTTTGGGACTGAATCAACGGGTATGGGTGCCATGTTCAGGGCTCAGGGTCCGCACGGAATTAATTGAGACATGTCCCATTGAAAAATGGAAATGACTTCATATACTGCATTGGACTTCTTTTCTGACTTCCACCGATCTACAATAGAACAGGGACATGTGCGTTCTCAGCCTTCCCCCAGTTGACGAAGGCACTTAATTTAAATTCTAGTCGTCTAGGTAAGAGGAACTACGCGTATCATACCAAAAATATGAATTCTGATACCACCCAACTACTTCTCTAATTATTATAAACTACGCACTCATGATACCTTGTTGGAAAGGCTCTAGTCGGGCACGGCATCAGGCACGCCAAGCCGTATTATTGCTTCCTGGAGATTGTCCTGGATTCATTTGTGCTAGACAGTTCTACGGATTATATCCTTCAACCTATTTCTTCGACTGAATACCGACACAGATACATGAAGCACATATAACAAGGAGGATACCATGAATTGGATACCTTTAGCATCGCGTACACGGCGATGATCATCTTCGCATACCATTTATGTATCGGCATTTAAGGGGTTCGAATAACGATGAGGAAGAATCAGCCCAGGATATAATCCATTCTAAAAGATATATTGGCGTGTCCAATCAGGAAAGTAAAAGATCAGTCCACATCAGTTTCGTCCCACTGCACCATACCAACACAACCCTAGGATTCCGCCAAAAATAATGGCACCAGCCGGGGGTACATTGAACCACGCAGTCTCAGCGTATGTGACCGCAGTGACAACCACCCACCATGGGTCCATGGCTAAGCTTTGCCCACTACCTGCATTGGCACTCAAGTATCCGATCTGCCATAGCCTATAAACAGCCGTGAATACCAAGCCCACTGCAGTCGCATTGATTCCTCTAAGACAACTGACAACCAACGTCTTGGTCCGGAGCTTGCGCCATATACTCTGCACACCGACTGCGAGCGTGATTCCTGGAAAGAATATTCCCAGATAGGCGAGGAACGCACCTAGGATGGTTGGATACGACGAATTGAGGAATGTTAATGCGCCCAAATATACGCCGAAATTGAAATTAGGCCCCGGGAACGCCTGGATGATGGCAAGCCCAAGAAGGAAATCTCGTGAAGAAACCCAGCCGGGCTGGACAACATATTCGCGTAGCAATGGAATGACAACAGGACCGCCGCCGAAGATAATGGTTCCGGCCAGGTACATATTTGCGAAGAGATTGAGAGCCAGTGGCGGAGCTGCAATGACGCCGCGCGCAACCAGTACGGCGATGAACGAGGCTGCAGTGGTTGTTAGCCTAGCATGACAAGAAGCTAGCCACGGAAGAATGGGATATCAATACCGAAGAATCCAGCAATTATGCAGAGACCCCATGTTATGGGGATCGCGTGAGATATGACGTCGGTAGCCGGCACCTCATTCTCTGTCGCGTGCCTGCTTGATGGGCTCTTGTCGTCTACCGCATTCTGCGAGGCATCGAACTCAGTAGATACACGGGTTGTAGTCGAACCACCGGTCACCCGTCTCTGCACTCCGCCAGAATACGACCCATGCTCCTCCAAGGGTATGCTATCTGGAGTCTCTTCAACCACTTGATCTGGATTCCTGGGTTTTCGCTTGAGTTTAACTATGAGTTTAGCAATCCGCTGACGAAGCCATCCATCCCAGATAAGTGCACTGGAACCTCCGATAACCATGAGTACTGGAAAATACCAGAGGGCACTGTAGCAAAGCCCAGCACAGGCTCCAAATATAACTAGGATCCGGGTAAGTTTGTCAGTAATGGCTTTCTCAGATAGCTAATAAGGGATGTATCAGCAGAGAATAATCAGTTCGCGAAGGTATGCGGTAGCTCACATGAACGGCTGCCAACGCGATAATGCCAACGGTCGAGGCATTGAGACCGGAGAGTAGAGCATAAACAACATCAGGAAGGACTTGATTAACGTGTTGGATGCCAATGGATAGACCATACATGCCAATTGCACCAGGAAGACTACAACGTCAGTATGAGTGCTGAGCCAACAGAAACCACCGTCACTGGATTACCTCCACACCAGGAACACAAATAGTGCAGGCAAAAAGCCTGCGTGGATCAGAGCAATACAGAACAGCATCTTCGTACTTCCTGGTCCAGGAAGGGCCTGACATATCGCGAATAGTTCTTGATACTATGCCGAGTTAGCCAGTCACCAACAGGCTTTGCAGGATTAAAGTCTCTAAATTGGACAGCCGGAATTCCTCACCGTCTGCTCGTCTATCCAAGGAGCCTTCCCTCCGCGGCCCTCAACGAACCTCTGATGTAGAATCTGAAAATGCACTGGTGGTCCACCAAATGCAGTAAAGCCAAGGTCCCATGTACGAGCGAATACATCGCCAATGCGCCACACGAGTTTCTCATTGTTGGCTTGAAACGCATTCCGCGGATCGCGCGTTTGATCGCGAAGAGTGCTGATAATATCAGTCAATGGCATTGTCGGTTAAACATAAAATGCATGCTAGGGACACTCCACGCGGAGAAGAACTGATAAGCGAATCATCTCTCTGCAGGAAAAACTTGTAATCTGGGGAGGCCCTACATAACTACGAGCCGCATACACAATACACGTAAAACTGATGGGGATTGTACCATTGCCGACTCGTAACCCACGGGTCAGCAACGAAGCCTCTTAGTCGCTACCAGTTTGAAGACGCGTACTCGACTGTGGGCAGGGGATATGGAACAGTGTTAGGTTCCTTTTATTTGCCTATGTATATATACAAATTATACATATATACATATATACATATGCGAGGGAGGTTACTGAACTCGGGCTGAGCCAACTTGCCCAAATTGAGTGAGGTAGCTGCCATCAGATTCGGGGTGGGTTTCTGTTCTCTCAACGCTTAAAATGCAAGTAAGCCATGTGCTTCCCCGAACAGGGTAAATGGATAACCCTAACCTTCTTGTTCAAAATCGATTTTTGGAGTCCCTTTGAACCAAGAAATTTTGGTGCGCCCCACCACTGAAAAACCCTAGCCCTGTGACCCCACCAATTCCAACTTTGGGTGCAGGGCTGATATATTTTTTGCGGTTGTCAGCTCTGCAGTCGAATTGTCGTTCTTACCGGGAATTTGATGGCTGTCCTGGTCTGGCCGCCAGTGGCATGTCTTGTTGCAACCGCGACGTCGCCTCCACTGATTGTTGTCGTGGTCACTCTCATTCTGCTATGTTACGCCATTGTTCAGTACCTGGACGGCAGGAGGATCGAGAGCTACTTTGCCGCAAAGAGCGGCGCGGTGCGTCTCGCGATCAGAAACAAGGGCGCCTTTGGCATCCGTCGATTTCTCAGTCTAACTCGCTCTTTTCGGGAGTACGAAGTTATGGAATACATGGTGCGTGACTTCGAAAAGTTCGGAAATACATTCAGCACCAAGGTATTTGGACAGCTAAGTCACTGGACCATCGAGCCTGAGAACGTCAAAGCAATTCTGGCAACAAAGTTCCATGACTTTGGACTCGGAACGCGGTACAATGCGTTTCTGCCTTTTTTGGGTGAAGGCATTTTCACGTTAGACAATGCAGGGTGGGCACACTCACGTGCGATGCTAAGGCCACAGTTTAGAAGGCAGCAGGTGCGTAAAATTGGGCATTATCTTTATCCTATCGACAGCTAATATTTGGTAGGTTTCTGACGTGGCTATGTTGGAACCTCATGTGCAGAATCTCATGTCATGTCTCGCTCGAATTCGAACAGAATCTTGCGACATTCAGGAATTGTTCTACCGCATGACACTAGACACCGCCACCGAGTTTCTCTTTGGCGAGTCCGTCCATTCCCTATGTGTAACCGCAGAATCTAGTAATCGCGAAGCTGATAATATCTTTGTGGATGTGTTCGACGCCGGTAAACGATCCTTTGCTGACGCATTCAACTACTGTCAGGAAGTGCTTGCCATCCGAGCCATATTACGATCACTTTGTTGGTTACATAACCCTAAAGACTTTCGCGATAATGCTGCAGTCGCTCACAGCTTTGTCGACTACTACGTCAACAAGGCGCTTGAAGCCTACCGCGAGGGGCCCGAAAGGATCGAAAATATTACCGCTGGTCGGTATATCTTCCTGTACTCACTCGTCCAAGAGACCCAGGACCCAAAGGTTCTACGGGACCAGTTACTTAACATCTTACTTGCTGGACGCGACACTACTGCGGGACTATTGGGTTGGACATTCTATCTACTTGCTACGCATCCGCGTGTATTTGAGAAATTGCGCCGTGAGATTATAGCAAAATTTGGCGATAATTCGAATTCAGAAGGAAAAGAGAAGATTAGCTTTGAGAGTCTGAAGGGCACATTGTACTTGCGATGTGTCTTGAGCGAAGTGCTGCGATTGTATCCATCAGTTCCACTTAACTATCGATGCGCAGTGCACGACACTGTATTACCAATCGGAGGTGGGAGGGATGGGAAACTTCCAGTGCTTGTCCGCAAGGGTGACACCGTCGCGTATAGTGTCTACGTGATGCATCGCCGTAAAGATATCTATGGCGATGATGCGGATGAGTTTAAACCCGAGCGGTGGGCAGAGGGAAAGACTTGGAGTTGGGAGTATCTGCCATTTAATGGCGGCCAAAGAATATGCTTAGGTCAACAGTATGCGCTTACTGAAGCTGGTTACACGATTGTGCGACTCTTGCAAGAGTATGACACTCTGGAAAGTACTGAGTCGCCGCAACGCTTTCCGTTGAAGAGGGCGATGTTGACAATGTCGAAGGCAACTGGTGTACATGTAAAGTTATATAGAAAGAATTGAGCGCCTAGACCTTGATTGTTTCAGATGGCCAACGAGACCCCGGACAAACCCCGGACAAAGATCTGGTAGGAACGCAATCCCCACAAGAATGGCCTTCAATGACGATTAAATGCTCACACACTGTGACGCATACAAAAACATCCCAGTTGAAAACAAATATTCCGAGGGGTAAACCTAAAAACCTAACCTGTGTCTCGGACAAAGAATCACGTTGCACACGGTTGAGAACACTTGCAAAGGCAAGCAACAATTTAATATTCTAGTTAGATATTTCGTCTAGTTTTAGACAGAGTTGACAATGACTATGGACACTCATACGACAACCACTTCTGCAAAGTAATCAAGCAAATAGTCGACAAGTGGTGCTAAATAACACAACTCCGTTTCGGACAAATTGTATCTACCCATTGTAGTTGTCAACTGGTGCCTCATCTTTGATGTTCTCCCAAATTTTGTCAATCTTAGCAGCAATTGCACTCGGGAGAGGGCCGTCGTCTAAGGCTTTCAGCGTTTCCTGCAATTGGTTGACGGTTGACGCACCAATTATAACCGCATCACCATATTTCGCTTCCAAGTGTGAATTAAAAGTTATCCATCTGTACGCCAAAGCTGCCTTAGTCACGCCAGCTTCTTCAGCGACAGACTCCCAGCAACGCGGCTAGCAACTTGGGTTTTCCGTAGAGATTGGAATATATTTGATTCTTAGCCCATCTGCTTCCTTCTATACCGTTTTTTATTGCGGCAGCACTCTTTACGAGAAATCCTCCCGCTATTGGCGAATACGCGTAAAATTTGATGCCAAGCTTGCGCAAAAGTGGAAAAAGGTTGGTTTCGTTACCGCGCGCGAAGGCATTATAATTACCCTGGTAGACCGTTGGCAGAACATAGCCTTTGGTCGACATGATATCGTAGATTTGCTGAACTTGCGCTGGAGTGAAATTCGATACTCCGAACTGCCGCAAAGTTTTAGTGGTATATCCATGCATCCTAGGCGAAATTACTTACACGAGAAAATTTGCCAGCCTCAAAAAGTTCTTGAATTGTGCTTAGAGTCTCCTCCAAAGGTGTTTCAGGATCAGGACAATGGAGAAAATAAGTGTCAACCTGTTACTGTAGATTAACGACGACTCTTGTCAAGTTCCGAGAACAGTATTACCGTACCTGACCAACTCCAAGATCATTGAACGACTTCTCTATACCGGCTAGCACAGACGATTTAGATAATGAGCCCTTATGAAAACCGGGAGCTTTCGTATCAATCGTGAATCTTGTTGGCGCGCCTGCCTTGCCGAGCCGTTTTTCACTCTCTTTCTAATGATGTCGTCAGCACATAAACGATGGGTATCAGAGATCATAAACTCACGTAAAGATGAGCAGTGTCGATTTCCTTGACGCCATTATCCTCCAGAATCGTCAGAAACTCGCTAATTGTATCGTCACTCAATGAATTGATAAGCGCTGCCCCGAATATCAGTTTAACTTGGTCCGCCATCTTTAATAACCTAATTGACAACAATATTTCAAGCTAACTTATGATTTGTCGTCTTGATTATATATGTAGTGCCTCCCGCTTGGCTGTTAATGACACTGCTGACTCTGCTGAGAGTGATTAATTAGGGAAATTATGGACGGAATAAGCGCTAAGCCTGTTATCGAGCAGTTTTGGGGATTCCGCTAGACCAAACCTGACTAGCTCGAGACTCGGTGTTTTAAATATCGGCACGAGGTAAAGTTATAAATCGGTCCAAGATAAAGCTACCCCACCGTATAGTCTAAACTTGCAAGTAGTAACAGATAGCCACAAAGAGCAAGTTTCCCATCGACATTTTTATACAGGATAGGGTACCCCCTAAGCACCACCGTGCAATGCTGGTGCTATGACCGTAGTAAATATTATATTATTACTCGACTGTTCCTGTCTTGCATCGTGGACTGCAAAAGTGCAAACAATGCAATGCACAGTGATAGTTAATTCCGGGCCATACTCTAAAAAGCCGCACCTTGCCTCATTAGGTTGCTTTCTTGTGAGGAATCAAGCCGTACCGCCGATGATCGCAGGTTCGGTTTACATCCGACATCCGACATCCGCCTTCTGTCGAATAAAATCCTTTGGTATGCCCGCCTTGGTTAGGGATCGGCAGGGATAAGGATTTCCGTATCCGTATCCGTATCCGTATAGGTCTAATGTCTATCCGTATCCGCAATTTTTCACGGATATCCGCGGATATATCCGTTATGCGTATCCGTGCCGATCCCCCTAGCCCTTGGTGATCGAATAAATCCACTATCGTCAACACTAGCCTAAGTAGAGTAAATAATTTAATAATTTACTTTCATTGTTTAGCGCCCAGATGCTAAGTACGAAACGAATTTCAACTGTGTTCCTTAACACGACTCTCTCACCGAGGACGCCATAGACATACTTTACAGATACTGAACAGCTTGCACCGACAGAGTATTTTCTCTCTTTCTTTTTCATTTTTTGTGTCATTTTCTTTTAATGGAGATTGTAATTCTAGCTGTTTAACTGTAGTCTTTAAATACCTACGCACAGGTCGCCTTCGTCACCATCCTCATTTTCCTCCTTGGTCGCTAATGGATCCTTCTTATCTTCATTCCCTTATGTCAAAAACTGTGGTATTCAGTGCCATGGAATAATGAACTTGGTGTGTCTAGACGGAGGATTTGTGTCTGGTGTGGCACGTTTATTAAGCTGGGCAACGTGGCCAACGATCAGAAAGCGAGGTGCCTCAAGCATTGGCATCTGGATCGTCATGTTCTTGTAACAATTTTGCGGTGTCGACGTTATCACGTACTATTCTTCGGTCATCTTCGAGACTCTGGCTTCTCCTTGATTTCGGCATTGTTGGCCTCCAGGGTCATCAATTTCTTGGGGCAAGTCCTGAGAGAGTCCTGATAATTCAAATGAGTTTGAAACGCACGGCCGTTTGAGACTAGCAGGACACGACCGAATTTCTAGTATTTGTCAGCAAAACCGGACCGTTTCAAAAGACAAAAATTGTTATTGAATAATATTGACTATCTATATGCAATATATCTATATTTTGAAAACAAGGAGTGAATATGAAAACGGCATCAACCTGCACAACGCAAAAACATCTCAGCGACTCACCCCGATGCTTTAATCCGCTTACGCATCACGAATTTCGTCACCATTTAAATTACATAACTGTCTCGGAGTCGATCAAGACCTCATTACTCACCCAGATTACGCAAAGGTCACCTGCAGAGCCACAGGGTAGGTGTGCTTCGTATCCTGATACGAATATTGAAGTAACAATTCCTTGCCCGCAACCTGTCCTGGTTGTTGATAATAAATGGGGGAAGCATTGCCATCGTAGTTATATCCACGCGGTCCAGGAACGGTATCGTAGAGCACTGCACTCGATTCGTTCCATGGCCCAGCCGGCGACGGCGCCGACATAACTCGGAATGTTGAGTCGGCCATATAGTTGAAGAACACAAGTAAAAACGCGTTATGGTACTCCGACCAGAACACACTGCCAGTGGTAAACGAATTTGTACCTGAAACCACTGCAGCCCACTGTCGCCGCTCGGTGGGGACCGGCATAGTGGACGAATAGCCATTCGCAGCCGTATCGTAGTATCGATAGTATCTCATGTCTGTTTCGTGACCTACTGGAACCTTGGCAAGGTGGATGTCGTAGTTGTTGCTATAGGTGGCATCAATACCGTACAAATATGCAATGCCGTTAAAAACAAGGGTTGCAAAGCTGCCATAACCATAAGTCGTGTTCGAGTACCAGTACTGCTGTGGTCGTTCAATCGTGATTACATTATCTACCGGATCCATGGTGTAGATAGCCATTGTATTGCCATAGTAAGTGGAGTTGGAGGGATTGTCAAATTTCTGAACCTTGAAGAAATGCATGGCCCGGGTTTCTGTCAGCTGAGCACAGTTAACATTTGTCCAAAGCGCATATCTCGTGCCAGTATCGCCACCGCGGGAGACGGACGCCTCGGCCTCGGTGAAAGGAATTGCCGGCGACCATCCCGTCGATGGAAGCAGAGTAAAATCTTTTAACTTATTGGGTTGGTTGAAATCCATGGCTAATGTCATACTGTTCGATGCCGCGCCTAGGAACAAGCCAGTCGTTTTCGAGTATGCACTACTGTCACTGTACACCCAAAAAGTTCGGTTGTATAGAGAGCATGAGCCCCCGCCGTCACGATAAACATTATACTCTTGCGTACTGTCGTTCATTCGGCCCCAGTTAGTGACATCGGAAAGAGTGAATGGCTTCATGACTGGCGTCACGTAATAACCGGGGTCCGTCGGTACCCACGAATTCACAATTGGAGGAATCTCCCACGACTGCGACGCTACAGGAATATACGCTGACGCAAACGCGATTACTGACAGAAGGACTAGAGGCGAGACTGTCATGACGTAGGGCTTCAGGGATCGTAAGGAGTGTGTTGAAGAAACAATGGTGTAATGCCGGAAAGGATCAGGACAGGCAGGAAAGACACGACAGACAGGAGGACGGACATATATAGGTCAGTTATTTCGTAGAGCGGGCCTAAGCTGAGACTCTTGATGGAAAGCTAGCAGCAACTGCCAACAAAAAAAACTAGATTAAATTAAGCCACTAACGCCGCTGAGTACACAGTCAGCGCCTTGAACCAGGATAATATTTGAAGAAAAATCTGTGACGAAAAGAATTCAATCCACAGAATGGTAGGTAACTGCAACATAGCCTAATGCACATTCTGGTTGCTTTCTTAATGAGATTGAAACAAAATGCTTTTGATTATATTGCGATACTCGATATGGATCACTTTCCGACTGCATGCCACCTACCTGCAATCAGACCAAGCAGCAATCCACCCGACAGCCTGTCTGACTGAGACAAACTAATGCTGTCGAGTTAAAACCCAAACTTCGGCAGAAAAAAACGGAACGCAGGGATGACTTTAAACATGTTGTAGTTTCAGCCACCGGTCGCTAAAATGATGCGAACCCGGCATCATGCGGCTGATAGGAACCGTCAGATCGCCAAAAACCCCAGTGCAAGTGAATCCGGCGAACGTCAGTCTACCGGTTCCTCGGAATCGTACCATTAGTACATCCCATATGCAGAGACACTTCTCTACTTGAAAAGCATGAAGGGCGGGCTGCTCTCTGCTTCGGCGGATCTACTCGTGCCGTATTGAGAAGTTCCAGACACTGCAATCTAGAAAGTAGCAAAATCACCGAACTTTACCTATGGACTCATCGCATGTCGAAATCTAACTCAATATACCAACACGTGCTGATCGGGGCGACCAAAATGTAGGTATCAAATTATTAATTTCGCTATACTAAATACGCAAAATGACATTTATTAAGCTAGAGGTTTTATACCGCTGTATTGGACACGTCCCATTTCCCAAACGATTAATCATGATCAGCATAGAAAAATGCTGTCAAACCATTAATTAACTAAATGGGCATCACTAATAATATGTAGGCAAAACTAACCCAGACTCACTAGAAATATTAGAAAGGATGGAACAAGCACTTTAAGCGGCGGGATGGGAACCAAGCCGGAACCAGACCATCACCGAAGTGACATGACTGGCCTCCCTCTCGGCAACCGCCATGGTCAAATCATTTGGTGCACACTGCAAGCCATATCTCTCAATTCAGTGACTTTTGTCCTGAGTTTGTAAGTGTGCGCCTAGCATGGCACACATGATCACATTGTGAGAGTGCTGCTCCCCTGAATGTTTAAAGTTTGGACATCCTCGTAAAATTGGTTGGTGGGTTGGAGCTGCATAAATTGCAGTCTGGCATGTCAAAAGAGTGTGTCATTTAAATTAAATTAGCCCCGTTTCATTTCACATCACAGCTCACCGACGCTCTGGACGAGGGTCATAGTGGTCCTCAGGAAATTGCAATCCATAAGGATCGGCAGGGATAAAATCCACGCCAAATTTTCCTTATCCGTATCCGTAAGTCCGTATCGGCTAGATAAAATATCTGTATCTGTATCTGTATCCGTATCCACATCCGTTTCCCGATGATTGCCTTTATCCATATCCGTATCCGAAGTGTCCAGTGACGGTATCGTGAAGTTGTAGACCGTTAAGTAAATACGCCGTCCGGTTTAATCGCCCATTCAGACGTGGGTGCTTCATGAAGATCGGCAGGTTCTGGTGGTCCGAGCATCCTTCAACAAAGACGGCAATGCGCATCTACTCCTCTCAACAACAACATTCCTAATTCAACCAATACATTGCGTTTTGAAACTATTCATGTTTCCTAATAGAGTAATGTGATTCCTTTGTTTGTACATTTTAGAATGAAGTCAACCTGTACGCCTGATTCGATTTTCTATCTCGTCTTCCAGATCAGATGTGCAGATAGAATTGTCTCAGGCTAGACGTAGCTAGCGGACGACCTACCGTATGCGGTTAATATGGACAATTTCTTTAAGACGATCGTTTGTATGATATAGGGCCTCCACCGCAGCGGCCTCCGCTTCTTCCCCAGCCACAGTATCATCTGATTCCTGAAGATCGCTAGAGGCAGGAGGAACACTGGGGATTGGGTTCATTCAGGATTACATTGCATATGAGAATACTTTAAGGCTTCATCATCCGGATTCTGCCGTGAAAATCTGACGCGTTTCTGCATTGCATTCGTGGGCTCGGCCCTGGGTGCGACTGCGACGCTCCCGCTACCATTCCTAGCAACTATATGGCCAGGTCCGCGTCCCTCCGCTTCATCTCGATAATCTGATTTCTTGTAGGACGAGGAATACAGTCTCCGCCTAGCCGAGAAGATGGTTCTGATAGGTGGACGGACGCGGGCGGTATGGGTTGTGCGCCGATCGTACGGCTTAGCCGCGCTGCGCCGGAGTAGGAGTCCGCTTAGGCATGATATTTTGCAGGATTTTGCGAATAGCCTTAATCCTATCAATCGTAGCAAGTAGAGAAATGGTAATTTCGTAATGAGGATTTTTGTGCTGTGGAGCGCTGAGAACGATTGTGCTGCGTTTTCGTGGGGACAAGAAGTCATTATAATTTTGAATAACTTACTAAAACTAAATAAGATAAATTCATTTGTGAGCCGCAGTTGACCCTCAACTTGGTATTATCAATTCGGGTTTGGCACTAGCTTATCCACGGACATATCTCCGAAGTGAACAAGCGGGATTAGCCCCTGAGGTGGCTAGGCTTCGTGCGGGGTATTTGGACCCCTCAGGCTAGTAACTGTGAATTCGGATATTTTTCCGGCCAGAAACGATCTTGAGTATGATCAGGAACAGGATAGGAAGGTAGCCACGGTACTCCCGCTACAATGAGTGTCGATCTCCAGCATCAGTCTCCAGTTCTTAGAGTTTCTCAACCCCGGATTCTCTTAGATTGGCCACTAGCTACCGAAGAGAGCAAGCGATGGCGGGGTAATACACTTCTGCAGGGCGATGTTGCTCTCTACTGTTGATATCACACCTGCGCTATTTATACGGCTCACATCTGCTCCTAGTCGATGATATCCTCTAAACAAGAACAGCTACGCGAATATGGCCACAACAGTTCGTCTAGACATGGATAAGCCCGAGGACGAGAATTTGGAGAACCTTGCCGTCACGATTATAGGCGATCCAGAACTGAACGAGCGCTTTGGATTCAGTGAGCACACAGACGAATGGCATCGCAAGACTCGGAACAGATTATTGCGCAAACTCGATCTTCATATATTGCCGATAATTATTATGATGTACTTGCTCAACTACCTTGACCGCAGCAATCTTAGTCAGGCACGATTAGGCGGACTTGAAAAGGATCTAAATCTACGTGGAACTCAATTTAACATGATTACTTCAATCTTGTTCGTTGGATATCTCCTAATGCAGATCCCGTCGAATATACTTCTCGTCCGCACACGTCCATCATTGTATCTTGGCATATGTATGGCTTTGTGGGGTGTTATCTCTGGTCTGCAAGGATCTACTTCTAGTTTCTCGGGTATTTTGGTGTGCAGATTCTTTCTGGGATTTGTTGAGGCACCTTTTTTCCCTGGTATTATGATGCTTCTATCATCGTGGTACACTCGTGCCGAACTTGCACATAGATTCGCGTTTTTCTATGGTGGAAGTCAACTGGGAAATATGTTTGGGGGTCTTGTTGCTGCCGGTGTCCTAGGCAATATGAGCCATGCCCTTGGAATTGCGGGATGGCGATGGCTATTTATTATCGAAGGCTCTGTCACTGTTGTTATCTCCTTGCTTGCTGCTGTTATCTTGCCCGATTACCCCAGTTCTACGAAGTGGTTAACTGAGGAAGAGCAAGCCTATGCGGCATGGCGCCTTTCAGCTGATATCGGAGAGGTCGACGACAATTATTCCATGGGAGTCAAGGACGCGGCTATATTAGCATTGAAAGATTACAAGGTCTATCTCTTCGGGCTCATGTTGCATGCCAACACATTGACCCAGACTTTCTCTTACTTCTTTCCGACTATTGTGCAAACGCTTGGCTATAATAGCACGGTTACGCTGCTGTTAACTGTTCCGGTTTGGTTTCTCGCTTTTATTTTTGGGTTCGCGATATCGTACCATGCGTCCAGAACCAACGAGAGAACATTCCATATCATGGGCGCCATGGCGATCGCTCTGATTGGGAATATCCTTGTCATTAGCACTACAAACAACGCAGTTCGCTTTTTCGCGATGTTTTTAATGCCCATCGGTGCCTTCCCAGGCGTTCAAATTATTTTGGCCTGGGTTGCGAACAGTATGCCTCGACCAGCCGCTAAGAGATCGATTGCGTTGGCAATATGCAATGTCTTCAGCAACTCTTCGAATATTTATGGCGCGTATTTATATCCATCGTCAGATGGACCTAGATATATTAAAGGTGGAATCGTTATTTCTTGCGCGGCAGTTGTTTGCATGCTTTGTGCTTTCGCAATGCGATTCTGTTTGATACACGAGAACCGGAAGTTAGCACTGGCCGAAGAGCAGGCTGCAGCGGAAGCGGAGGCAGCCGGACTGGAACCTTCAAAGAAGAAAACATTCCGACAAATCATATAAGTCGATCTGCACACTACGATGATTGTGGATTGCTGGGCGAACTTAAGAATCATTTTTAGCGCCGTAGGGGCCCATCGGGCTGTCATGATATATTCGTTGCATTTTATAACTTAATTGGGGCTCAATGTTTAAAATGGATAATAATTATTTGAAGGTAGTTCAGGGTTGACAACGACCATCGTTACTCTTGTATTGTTAGACTGCCACCAGCCGCCCACCCCGGCATAAATGCCGAGTCCCGATGGCGTCTTGCATGCACTTCTGGCCGGACCAGAAAGGCACGGAGACAAGCCTCAACGGGCAGCTACAAGTAGCCACCCTCTTATCTATGTACAATCCACGTCTATGTACATGAAAAAAAAAAGGAACTCCATTTGGACAAAGGTGCAGGGAAAATCCTCCGGGCAAAACAAAAACCCAGTGGGAAAACAAATATTCCCGGAGGTAAAAACCTGCACCGTTCCTTATGAGCCTGACGGCTCCCCTCAGACCCTCAGATGCCCTGTCTGCCTATATTAATGTTAGCCAAATGACCAGGTTATAGGAATTCTGAAGTATACTCGCTTGTGATGTAAGAGGATCTCAGCCTGTCACGGGCTCCCCTCTTGCTCTCTGCAGACTGTGTCGCTGCGGCAGGAGCAGGGGGGAAAGATGGGCCATATTTATAACCAGACGAGATGAACAGAAGTTGCGCGAGTGGGCGACGGCTGAGTCTACAA